>VDFB02048252.1:0-140893 GCA_007258455.2 Sequoia sempervirens
ATCAAGGATAGTTAGCACATGATCACTAAGAGAAGCTATATAAATCAATGGTAGTTTTTACGCTATCGGAAATAAACGACAAGTCTCAAACAAAACTCAAAAGGACAGTCCTAGGGGCCCAACCTAATGCCTCGGGAGCTCATCACTCGATGGCCTTGCCTACGTATATAATTCGCAGAGGCACCGTAGTTCAACAACTTGAGTTGTTCCAACTCATTGACTGACCAACCAAGGGTTCACTCATAAGACATTCAAGGAGGAATCTACCCCAAAACAAAAGTAACACAACACCACAAATACACGCTAAACTCAAACTTCTATTCATAAGCATTATATGACCCATACAAAAGTACATACCATTGGTTTTGTTTATGCTTTTACTCAGTATAATTGTCAAGTGTGGTTGCACAATACCCTACTCACAATTGCATGAAGGTAATTAATGAGAACATGTGACCCAATAAGGCATATATCTATTATGTGATTACACCCTATCTAAATTAAACTTCTAATCTATTATATTGCAATTGATCATTAAATCAACTCATTTTGTTAACTTAATATCAACTTATATTCATTAAGAAAATAAAGAAGTGGAATAAGCCTCAAAGCTTCAAATATAAGACATCATATGCAGCCATTTTATGCTTACTTCTATCATGACATTGTTTGGATGCAAGAAGAGTCACATCAATAGACTCAATAAGGTCAATGTACTATTCTATTTACAAAACGATCACTAGTCTCTCTCATTTTATGTTTATAACACGAGAATACACTAGATTCAAAATTTCATCAACTTTTATACATTCATCGACTAAATATATCTATTTCTATTTAGATTCCTCCATTAATAATTATTATAAACTGCTTAAATATATCTATATTATTAGCTTATCAATAAATCTACATTAATTGTACCTCTATAATTTGATCCGTATTAAATCTTTCACTTCTAAATGTAATCAAATCTATATAATTACAGGTATACTGAGTTATACATTAAAGTCCAATATTCATTTTATACATCTATTTTCAATATATAAATATATTTAAATTGGGCTAATCAAGAAAACCAAGTCCAAAAGAGATAAATGACAAGGTATGAATAGTAAAGATAATTGTATTAAAAGTAATCTCCATACCTAATTCCTCGGCACGAAGAGATTCAAAGCTTAAACGTTTTCAACCAAAATATTCAAAGATTCAAATACCTAAACAAAAGCACATCAAAGTTTATGAATGAGAAAAATGCAACTCTGTTTTGATTTAACTAAAATGGTTCCCTGTTTTTTCATCTGAAAATCAGTTCAGTGTAGCAAGAAAATACATGATGGTACAATGGGGAAGTCCACATACAAGAATATGTTTGTAATGGGCAGCTACAGGTAACAGTTTGGTTTCAAAGGTTCACTAATAGCACAAAACATATTACGGGTAAAGGAACTCATAACTTCAAAATATATATATATATAAATATATAAAAGAAGGCAACTCGAGGCTGAACAAAATAAGGAATGGCGACAAGTAAGCCTTTTAAGTGCTGTGATTCTAGGGATGTAAATGACAACATACCAACTATAATGATATTTCAAACTGAAGAAAAGAGGGCTTTTTAAGATATCACAATATCTACTATTCTTAGAATAAAATCCAGAAGGATACACTATATAAAAACACATGAAACGAGATTTTTAATAATATGTATGAGAAAGATAACTTATGAACACAACTATCCTACAGCTTATTACAAGTATCTAAATACTTTCTTAATACAATGCCCAATCTACCAACTCAGACAAATGAGGGTTTTCATAAATCATCTCGAACCATTCATTATCCCTACGGAATGCATCTACTTGAAATTTTATTAAACCCCAGTCATAACGATGAGAAAGGTATTACACAGATCATTTTCATCTGAGAAATGAAGAGTAACGGCCATGGGTTAAAATACGAGGACCGAGCCAAACGAAAGGGTAATAAAGAAGCTTCCTAAGAATAGTGGAATACGAAGGACAAAGATAACGAACTGACTACAATTCCTTTTTAAGAAGAAAGCAAACGATGACATTCATAGACATGGCATGCGAACCGCTAGAGTAAATGCCCCTATGAAATCGTGGTCTTAGGGAAATTCCATGATGTAAGGATACGTACAATTTGGATTTGTTTCAACAGCTTAGGGATAGGCATTAAGCCTACAACATATTGACAAGGTTTACAAAGACATTCCAAAGCATGGTTGAATGGAGTTGCAAGAGAATGGGGTTTAGGCACGTGAACTTCTTGATAGAATGCCTCAGAAGATATTACCTTATGGAAAGATATTACTGCATATCAAACATGAAATCGGTGTGAGTGTGCGCGTGGATAGGGTGACTAAAAAAAAATCTTTAGAAATTATATGCAAGTGATTGGCAGGTGTATATTCCAAATTCCACAATGAAAATTTAAACATAGATGACTAATAATAGTTTCGCCACTCATAGCACAACGATTACAGGAAAATTCATAACTTAAGGTATACAAAACAATAGATTTATCTCTCAAAACATAAATAATATAGGTAAGATCTTCATTCGAGGAATAAAGAAGACGGACAACAAATCTAACATTTACCAGATCGTGAGTACCAAATGCCTAAAGCTCCTTTTTTCATTAAGGCAAGAAATCAAGTTAGAATCATCTGTAGATTTAAAGAAGAATATGCAACAATATATGGTAAAAGTAGAATAGTTCAGAGAAATTATTTCTATGTGCATTGGTCTGTAAAATTCATGCAACCATATACTCCTATTTGTAAATGAAACACTACGATGAAAGTGAGGAGCAAATCATATCGATGCATACCTAAAATATGCATTCTACGGACCACTATGTAGATCCCCCTTCTCTTTTGTAGGCCAGAAAGGAATTGATCCCTCCCGCTGGGGAATCACCATGCATGAGATGAATGCATCGTAGAGATGAAAAAATGATAACCCTCGAGCTAATTCGTAACTTCTCATTCTGTTTTCTCCTCTTTCAATAATGAACTCTGTTAGTTTTGTCTTGATGTCCTGCCGCAACCACCAGAAAATGTTGGCTGAAGTAATGCAATGCTAACAAGCAAAAGCAACCACCAGCAAGTATAAAGCGTGTATACAAGGCCATTGATCTCGCCCTACTTTTTCTGACTACAATGAGAAAATTCTTCAAACTCTTTACGATCTGACAATCTGATTATCTGTTCCCCCCCAATCTCTTCTAAAGAAGTCAGACAATTTATATAGTCATAATTTGTGGACATGCTCAAATCTTAGCCGAAAAAATGACCAACTTCCCATAACCGACCTTGGATTGTGAAGGCAATAATAATTTTAAAACCAAAAACAAAAAATCAATTAAAGTAGAAAATTTCCATTTCTTGCAAAAGCTCACTAAAATCCTGAATAAAAGTGATTACATCTTTAAAAGCGAGCTTTTCAGTTAAATCTCCAATCACATTTGTTCTTTCATCTTTTTTCAATTCTTTTATTTATTTATTTTTCTATTTACAATTTTTTTTTGTTTTAATTCCTATTTTTACAACCTTACTTGTAAAGCATATTATCCAATTACTTTAAATAATTTATTCTGATAATTATCCTCAACCAGTGAGTTAATTGAAATAATAAACACAATTTATTATTTAATTAACATTTAATAAACTCATGACTTTTAAAAACATAAATAAAACATTTAAAAATTTAAATACAATTTAATCTAATATTTTAATAAATAATATTACCCTTATTTAATTAATTCAATCTCAACGTATGAAATACTAGAAGAAGCCCTTGACCTATCTTTCTCTTCCGACTCCTTAGCCAGAGGAGTACTACATCCTCCCCCCCTAAAACACGACTTACTCCTGGAAGTCATATGGCTCAAAATGGAAACATTACCATACTAGTACCAAAATTTCTCTAATCCATAATTGATGTACACCCTCTTTCTGCATCATTACGATTAAAACCATTATCCGGCTTCACATTTGAAAATAATCTCTTCTTAATTACTTTTATTTATAAACCCTTACATCTCTTACAATAACATACTTGATTTCAGCATTAGTAACAAAGCAAGTACTCCTATTAACTCAATTTTCCATTTACACAATGAATATCTCCAAAAATATCATAGAAGGAAACCACCTCAAATGATTACTTGGAATTAACAAAAATACACACCATATCACATTTTAGTAACATATTGTAAGTCACAATTTGCGATTCTCAATAATATCCAATATACTTTATACCACCGAGTCACAAAATACCCACATTTAAGACAACATGGTTATCCCTCTTTTACATTAATAGGCACAAAATATAAGAAATATTCTTCTAACACATACATACACAGTCATAGCACCAGGAACCACATAACAAGGCTACACAAGGGTCCATCTAGACGTCACAAAGCAGCATACTAAACCATGAAACAAAATCCATGAGCCAAGAGCCAATATCCATCTCACATAAATCATACCTCACACTCAGTGGCTTGATGGTGTTAGGCCACACTCACATGGTGAGACCATCCAAACAAGACCACTATGACCCATCTCTTGTTGTACAAGCTGGTTAGCCTCACTTGGTATTAGAGCCCAAGTTGAAACACTCGGTACTTTGGTTTCACATGAGCCCATGCTAGGCTGTCCTTGTTGTTTGTACTCTTATGCATGTATTCCTTTATTTTCTTTGACTATACTGAGTGGTTTATGTTTATATGTTAGTATGTATTTATGACATGGAGTTGTGTGGAGGTTTAACCACTCTCTTGTAAAAGATAAATGTTTTTCTATTATGAATAGTGAAATATGGATTTATGTTGGGTGTATTGCAAGAAAAGTTACTGATGAGTTATGGATATATGTGATGATATGAATCACATGGTTTATGGAAGTAAATATACTTATGGAATTATGTATGTAATTGTTTTCCCCCTTGTAAATGTGAGAAACTAGTGATTGTACATTGGTTGAGTGTTGTGAATACCTTGTACTTGTTTTGTGTGCCATGCGATGGTGATAAGTACTATGTACCCATCCATGAGGAATATGTTGTATTTTGGTGTGGGATTAGCCATACCATTTTGTGTACATTTGAATGTTTGTTACCTGATTGAGGGCCAACCCATGCATGGTTGAAATTTATATATGTAAGACTAGCCAAAATATAGTTTCATAGATTTTTTCCTTTTGGTTCTCTAGCCCCTCAATCTATGATGGGATAGTAGTAGCCACTAGGTTCCTTGGGTGGAGTGTGCAGTGTCTGCATACTGCGACATAGAGCGATCTTAGCTCAACCTATCTTGAGGAAACGCACCCACTACTTTCCCTTATGATGGATCAAGGTACTTGATACATATGTGTTAGCCTAATCACCACAGTTTTGAGTACTACAACATTGGTTTGTTAGTATATGACTAGTTGTTTGTAGAGATGTTGAGCTGGCATTGCTTAGCCGCCTGTAGGGGCGTTGATTTGGTATTAGTGAGTCAATCTCATCCATATGAGAAGTCAAGCTCGAGTAGCCCCATATTGATATACTCGTATATGCATTGTATATACTATATTTGCACATGTTCCCACATGATGCAATGGATATGATGTCATTTCCCACTGATGTTCCGATACAGTGCTGGTGATGATGTCGTGTGAGCTAGGCTTGAGGACACGATGCCACATGCATAGACACATGAAGGTGCACTATGAGATTGTGTTATGATAGCCTATTTGTGTGATGAGCATTATGGGGCCTCACACACTTATAGAGGGATATCCATGGTTGTTTTGATAATACTTGGGTTAGTTAGCATATGGGTATGTCCTAGCCATGTATACCTCTGGCTACGGTGAGTACCTGTGTGTGCCTTATCGATGAGGTATCACTATGCAAGATGTGATTTACGCGTGTCTACTTCTGCGGAGCCATAGACAGATTTCCATGCAACATACGACCAGTGTGTGCCTTCTTCAGCTGGTGTATGACCATGCATGTGATCGTCATAAGGTAAATAGGAGTACGTTTGACATGGGATCGGTTCACTACATACTCTGGGTACTGTTATGCTAGACACCCTCCACCCGTTTGTGGCTGTACTACCACAGATGAAAACTGTGAATTTAGAATATTGTGTACTTTCTTTTGGTTCATTATGAATTTTTTGTGATTGGAATCAGGTACAAACATTTAATATTTGAATGTATGGTTAGCCACACTTTCAAACTTAATTGTTTTCCCATGTGGTTACATAGTTACATACCAAATTTGCACATTTCTTTCCTTCAGTATGTAATTAATTTTCATTTTACATTCTTTACAATTTGGTGCAAACTAGTTTACCTTAATTTTCGATTCCCATGTGTCTATTTGATTTCTCCAAGATGTACAAGCGGTAATGTGATGTATGCAAGGACAAAAATAAATCACATTGAGTTATTATCAAGTATTCACACTAAGCCCACTATGCATATGTAGATGCTTTCTTGGAGATAAATTATAAAACAAGCTTAGGTCATTGCAGACTTGTTTGGATGCTCTCACCAAGTTTGTCAACACCCAAGACTTAATAAGGTCTCAATGTTACATATTCTTTCTATTTAACAAAACTTGTTTGCATCATTCTACTGTCTTACATGACTCATTTGGAATAATGTTTCAAAAATAACAAGTAATCGATGATATACACTTAAGAATTCAAAACAAAATAACACAACAAAGAAATCAAACTCTTTATATCATGATCATTTTGACTAAATAAGTATGGTTGCAAATATGCTTCACTATTTATGAATTGAGAACCTCACATTAATGGGAATACATATCTATTAACTTGTATGATTCTATGCTTTGCTATGAAAATACTCATCTATATGCTATAATAGTTTACTTCTTAAAATCAATGAAAGCTCAGCCACAGCTTAATCTACGTGAGATTGTCCCTGTCTTCATATTATTTAATTCTTGATTTAGATTCCCCATTAATAATATTTAAATTTAAATTTCATTTATTGCTATATAATTTTGATAAAGATTCACTAAATATCTTTCATTTAAATGTAATAGAAATTTTATAATATTTAGAAGAATTATAATTAAATATACATTTTATAATATTTAATATATAAATATATTTGAATTGAATCAAGAAAATTCCAAAAATTTAAGAATGAATAAGGTAAAGAGTAAATATATTAAATATTTTCCATATTTAATTCAATGGCACGAAGAGATTCAATTTAAACGTTTTCAACCAAAATATTCAAAGATTCAAATACCTAAACAAAAGCAATTTATTTTATGCATGATAAATTTGAACTTTTTTTAAATATTAAAAATATTTAATTGTTACCAGACACAAAATGTGACCAGGTAAGTAACACCGCCTAGTTGTAATGTTGAAATCGATATCTTATATAAGAAATATATGGATTTACAATAAAGTGGTAGAAAATATTATTTATAAAAGTGTATATATATAGAATATATACTCATAAACCTAAATATATATATATATATATATATATTTTAAGGCAACTCAAGGCCGACAAAATAAGGAATGGCGACAAGTAAGCCTTTTAAGTGCTGTGATTCTAGGGAAGTAAATGGCAATATACCAACTATATGATATTTCAAACTGAAGAAAACAGGGCTTGTTAAGATATCACAATATCTACTATTCTTAGAATAAAATCCAGAAGGATACACTATATAAAAACACATGAAACGAGATTTTTAATAATATGTATGAGAAAGATAACTTATGAACACAACTATCCTACAGCTTGTTACAAGTATCTAAATACTTTCTTTCTACAATGCCCAATCTACCAACTCAGACAAATGAGGGTTTTCATAAATCATCTCGAACCATTCATTATCCCTACGGAATGCATCTACTTGAAATTTTATTAAACCCCAGTCATAACGATGAGAAAGGTATTACACAGATCATTTTCATCTGAGAAATGAAGAGTAAAGGCCATGGGTTAAAATACGAGGACCGAGCCAAACGAAAGGGTAATAAAGAAGCTTCCTAAGAATAGTGGAATACGAAGGACAAAGATAACGAACTGACTATAATTCCTTTTTAAGAAGAAAGCAAATGATGACATTCATAGACATGGCATGCGAACCGCTAGAGTAAATGCCCCTATGAAATCGTGGTCTTAGGGAAATTCCATGATGTAAGGATACGTACAATTTGGATTTGTTTCAATAGCTTAGGGATAGGCATTAAGCCTACAACATATTGACAAGGTTTACAAAGACATTCCAAAGCATGGTTGAATGGAGTTGCAAGAGAATGGGGTTTAGGCACGTGAACTTCTTGACAGAATGCCTCAGAAGATATTACCTTATGGAAAGATATTACTGCAGATCAAACATGAAATCGGTGTGAGTGTGCGCGTGGATAGGGTGACTATAAAAAAATCTTTAGAAATTATATGCAAGTGATTGGCAGGTGTATATTCCAAATTCCACAATGAAAATTTAAACATAGATGACTAATAATAGTTTCGCCACTCATAGCACAACGATTACAGGAAAATTCATAACTTAAGGTATACAAAATGATAGATTTATCTCTCAAAACATAAATAATATAGGTAAGATCTTCATTCGAGGAATAAAGAAGACGGACAACAAATCTAACATTTACCAGATCGTGAGTACCAAATGCCTAAAGCTCCTTTTTTCATTAAGGCAAGAAATCAAGTTAGAATCATCTGTAGATTTAAAGAAGAATATGCAACAATATATGGTAAAAGTAGAATAGTTCAGAGAAATTATTTCTATGTGCATTGGTCTGTAAAATTCATGCAACCATATACTCCTATTTGTAAATGAAACACTACGACGAAAGTGAGGAGAAAATCATATCGATGCATACCTGAAATATGCATTCTACGGACCACTATGTAGATCCCCCTTCTCTTTTGTAGGCCAGAAAGGAATTGATCCCTCCCGCTGGGGAATCACCATGCGTGAGATAAATGCATCGTAGAGATGAAAAAATGATAACCCCCGAGCTAATTCGTAACTTCTCATTCTGTTTTCTCCTCTTTCAATAATGAACTCTGTTAGTTTTGTCTTGCTATCCTACCACAACCACCAGCAAATGTTGGATGAAGTAATGCAATGCTAACAAACAAAAGCAACCACCAGCAAGTATAAAGTGTGTATACAAGGCCATTGATCTCGCCCTACTTTTTCTGACTGCAATGAGAAAAGTCTTCAAACTCTTTATGATCTGACAATCTGATTATCTGTTCCCCCTCCCAATCTCTTCTAAAGAAGTCAGACGATTTATATAGTCGTAATTTGTGGACATGCTCAAATCTTAGCCGAAAAAATGACCGACTTCCCACAACCGACCTTGGATTGTGAAGGCAATAATAATTTTAAAACCAAAAACAAAAAATCAATTAAAGTAGAAAATTTCCATTTCTTGCAAAAGCTCACCAAAATCCTGAATAAAAGTGATTACATCTTTAAAAGCGAGCTTTTCAGTTAGATCTCCAATCACATTCGTTCTTTCATCTTTTTTCAGTTCTTTTATTTATTTATTTTTCTATTTACAATATTTTTTTGTTTTAATTCCTGTTTTTACAACCTTACTTGTAAAGCATATTATCCAATTACTTTAAATAATTTATTCTGATAATTATCCTCAACCAGTGAGTTAATTGAAATAATAAACACAATTTATTATTTAATTAACATTTAATAAACTCATGACTTTTAAAAACATAAATAAAATATTTAAAAACATAAATAAAATATTTAAAAATTTAAATACAATTTAATCTAATATTTTAATAAATAATATTACCCTTATTTAATTAATTCAATCTCAACATATGAAATACTAGAAGAAGCCCTTGACCTATCTTTCTCTTCCGACTCCTTAGCCAGAGGAGTACTACATTAACAATAGCAGAGGATCTCACTTAATAGCTTAACATGATAAGATAATATGAACTAGAATTGGTTGTTCATAGACAATATCAACTATCTAGAGCGTGAGATAATTAAACACAATCCATTGTATAAGATAGTCAATGATTTTTAATTTTTAGAAAGCTCTAAGAAAAGAAAAATAAATACTGAACTACACTAATAATTACAACTTAGTTTAGTGCCATATATCTATTGTAGGAGTCAAATTCATAAGCATCTAGAGGTTTATAATAGATTTAATACATCACATATAAGATCCCTGACAATATTGCATTACAATTTTATTAGTATGCATTCAAACCCAGGACTACTTATCAAATCCTTATACAACACATATCTGCCTATAATCCCATTCAATAATTTTGATTAATTCCTTGAATTAAAGCTAAAATAGAATCATACACACCACAATAGTGAGATGGATAAAACAAACCTTAGTTATTTCATTCAAATTTTAAATATGCATGTACAATGGAGAGACATGAGCTCAAGTTTTCAGTTCAACTTAAATGCTAGTATTGTTATACAACATTAAATCTCTATGAACTCAAAACCTGTGACAGAATGACTCAAAACCTAAATTGTATTTCTCTAAAACCATCATACTTTACAATTCACTCTACAACTTCACCTAGACTCGACAAAAATTATCTAACTTGCTAACCTGTACTTTTGGCCTTGAAATCCTTATTATAGAAAATGGAGCAAACAAGCACCAGGCTAGAAAGTACACCTGTCATCAGTCAATCGGAGCACCTGGTGATATTCCAAAATTTGTTACAATGGCCACCACCTTGAAAAATAATCCTGTTCATCATATCAGCTGAGGAATGTTGATGAAAAAAACCACAAGAAAACCACACCAAGAAAGTCATCAACACAAAACTAGAACCGTTGCAACCGCAACATCTGATCTGCCACCTATTAGTAGTCCACTCCTTTAACTCCTCCTCAGTCAAATATTAGTTACCCAATTTTGGTACTCATCATCAGTCAACCAGTCAAAATTAATTACCTCATCCACCTTGGTATTATAAGTTGTGTATTTTACTGCTATCTGATTCGCATCCCTTTCAAAAGATTCCAAAAATGAGCTGGTACTAATGATTTTCTCCATACAACTCACCAAAAAATCATAGTCTGAGTCATCACAAATTGAATTGATTTCATCATTGATGGTCTCACTTGTTTGAGCCTTCCATTATTGAAATGACCTGATTTTCCTCTACTCATCAATTATATTAGGTAACAATGTGTTACCCCAATCATTGAAATTGTTCACTAGCTCCCTAATCTTCCTACTCAAGTCATCTGGTAAGGTCTGAAAAACTTACAATGATTTTACTGACACATGAGTAGGCCTTAACACACAAGAGAAACCAATAGTAGCAAATAGTATCAGAAATATGGGGGTATTACATAGTGATTTTAATTGTAATGATTTAGAAAGAGGATGTACATTAATTATAGATTAGAGAATTTTTGGGACTAATGTGTTTATTTTTCCATTTTGAGCCTTGTGACTTCCAAGAGTAAGTCAAATGTTTGGGGGGAGAATGTAGTGCCCCTCCGTTCTCACTTGGGATGTGTAGGTAGTCTAGCTAAATAAATTGAAGTGGAAGATGGAATAAGAGCTTCTGATGGTACTTTTGTGAGTATGATGCACATTGTTTTGTTATTATTATGATGCAGATATTTATTGAGTAGTTAAGTGATGCAGTGGCATGTTGTGAGGATAGGTGGAAAGGGTGGCATTGTACCATTGAATATATGGGGACATACGAGAATGAGATATAATTGCTAGAGTTCCTTTCCTAGTGCCTCGACTATTATGAATGTGTACTCTAATTTGTATGTTTGAGTGAACAGGTACAGAACATTGGCTCCACCTGGATTCACAGGTCTAAGTGTGTCCACTACTCAACAGTAATGTTTATTGTGAGATAGTAACTAGTTAACCTTGTCAAACCTTTACCCTAGTAAAGTGTGTCACCAGTCTGTGTGTTGGTCATGCTCCTTATCCATGTTGGTCTTGGTATTTTATTTATTGTGCAAATTTAATTGTAAGGATTAAATTATATGTTGTGATTAAGTATTTAATTAGTATGAAGATCTTGGTATAAATAAATAAATTAATTAATTTAAAGTTATATTATAAAGTAATTTGAATTATTAAATTAATTAAGAATTAAAATAAATAAATTATTTAATTGTAAATTTGGATTAAATAAATTATTTTTTAAAATTTTGGTAGACACATGAAATTGACATCACACATTTGATTAGGTCATATTCATCCATTCAACAAATAAATCAATTTTATTTATCAATCTCCTAAAGTCATCAGTTTAAATTAAATAAATCAACTTGATCATAACATCACCCTCCTTGATTAAATAAATCAATCCTTTATTTAATTAAGTTTGAAATCACCTTTCATCCCTTTTTGATTTAAATAAATCAAAATATTCAAGTCAAACGGGTCAAAGCATCTAATCATCATTAAGCTTATCTAATCCTAATTAACCTAACCCAACCACCCATCACATCCTCTAGCTTTTCCCACTTGCACCAATATATCATTTTAATTTATTTATAAATTTTGCATTTTCCATCTACATGATATCTTTGAGGAATATTCCCTCAAATTTGAATTAAAAACAAGTGGACATTTACATCCAACAAAGCATTTATGAGCTCTTACATGGCTCTTACTTGTCCCTTGCACAAGTTGAACTCAACATTTATCTCACAAATTTGAATTTGAATCTCCCTCTCTTAGGCACATTGGCCAAAATGTGCTCATCCTCAAGCCTATCACAACTTGACAAATGGCCTATTTTCATTAATTTTTTTTAGTCCCACATCCTCCATGTTTGGCATTTTTTTATCCATTTTGGCCATAAATAGAGGTTTCCTCTATTGTTCAAATCCTCCACAAATCTCCACAATCATTCATGTAAAGTCACTCTCTTTAGGAGAACTAATTTTTCCCACCATCACTCCATCTTCAAAACATTTCATCATTTAGCTTATCTATTAAGGGTTGGGAAAGGGCTATTTTCCACAATAGCACCAATCCACTATGAGATAAAGTGTTGATTATGTTTTTATATGCTTGCAATTTAGTGGTCTTTGTTCTACTTAGTTTGTATATTTTAGCATAGTTAAGTATTTCATGGGAATCTTATATTATATTATTTTGAATGGACTAACAGCTAACTGTGGTCATTTGTTCAATGCAAGGTTGATTTAAGGTTCACAATTTTAAATGCATATTTGGGAAAAGATCTTAGAAATATCTTGGTTTGTTAAAGAAAATATATTTGTTATGTTAATTGGAAGTTAGAAGGATTTATTTTCTTATTATCTTAAAATTGATTTACGGAGAGATTGATTGAAATTGGTGAGAAAAAATGAAGTTTTCATGGGAAAAGAAAGACAAAGGTTTTTGGGAAATAAAATAATTGTTTTGTGGTTTGAAGAAATTGTAGATCATAGAAGCTTTCTGATAATTCTAGGAATCTAGTTTGTTATATTCTTAGTTGTGGATTGTTTTTGTTCTCTGGGAAGTGGCAATTCTTTTGGAGGAAGCTTTGACAATCTTGAAAAATTGAAGATTACAGAGAAGCTTGACATCAATCCTTGAGACAACAATTCTTCTAGAACATGTTCCCCTAATTGTTTTTGTGAATTTTGTTTGGAAAAAGTTATTTAATTATTTTAATGCAAATTGGAAAAGATTAGAAGAGGTTTTCATTATTGTAGAAGCTTTTTTTTTTTAAAGATTGCCGTGAAAATTGAATCTCTGTAGAAAAAAATTTAGATCCTCTATGTAAATTGATTATTTGAAATAGATTTATGCTAAAGGAAATTATAGATAAATCTTAGAGTCTCGCCTCTTGAGAATGGAATTGAAACTGTAGGAATTTGTAATCCTTTGTGTCAAAATTATTATTCTTCTCTGTAGAAAATGATAAATTTCTATGAAAGATTTAGATCTCTATAGGAAATTATTTTTAACACAATAGATAATTCAAAAGAAGATATTTGAAAATTTAGGAAACCTCTATAAATTTGTAAATCTTTCTTGTAGAAAATTGTAAAAAAACAATAGAGAGAGAAAGAGAGTTACTAAATTAATCACAACTAAAAATTTACGAACTAGGTATGGCTAATTTTTTTATGTGTTAAAAGACTTGGGGGCGCACGTTCAATAGAAATTGTAGAGAAACACATATCCAAAATTGAAAGTTATTAAAGTCACAAAAACTCGTTTTATGTTTAATATTGTTTGAAAAATGTAAATTTATATATATATATATATATATTTATTTATATAAAATATATATTGAAAATATGCATATAATTTTTTAATATTTAAATATAAATATTTATATGTATTTTTAAATAGGTGCATGCATATGCACAATTTAGATATATTTTAATATGAAATATTTTATCAAAAAGAATTGATGTTTTTATTATGTGTGATTGAGTAAATTGAAATTAAACAATTAGTTTTTGTTTCTTATTTTTATTGTAAATAAAATTATAATTTAAATGGTTTATTTCATGTAGTGTGATTGTTTGAATTGGATTATGTAATTAGATAATATTTATATTTAAATATATATATATATATCTATTTAAAAAGGGTATTTATTTAGATGGATTTTATTGTTATAAGTGCATGCAAACATGAATGGTTAACTTTAAATGATTGATTAAATTCTAATTGTGGAATTGAGTTAGTTAGCTTGAGTAGTTGTGAAATTGAAAGTTAAATATTTAGTTCTTATTTCGTTGTTGATTTATTAATTAGAATTAAGTTTAAATGATGTATTTTAATTATGAGATATTGATCTATTGAATTTAAAAAATACGAATGGTAGTGATTTTAATTACATGAGTTGTTTAATTTAATTACATGTATTTTTGTAATTATGAATTGGGGGTATATTTGTTGTTGAGAAAGTGTAAGTCTTCCAGAGGTTGTAAAATTATGAAAGGGTTGTTGTGTCCATTGTTCACCCTTTGAGATTTCCTTGGGTAGAGCACATATTTGGGATTCAGTATTTGACATTCGTAGGGATGTGTTACCTCTTGAGATGTGGTAGTTATTTGTTATCAGTTTTAGTGCACTGTTTACCCTTGAGAATGGAAAAATCATTATCTTGTCTTCTTGAAAGATAATCGATTCCACACTAGTGTGCATGTGGGGCCGAAGTCCGTAAAGGTTACTAAGATAACCCAAGATGGGGGCCGAGACCTAGGAAGAGCTCCTTAGGATAACCAATGCAACGTTTGTGATGGCACTCCTCTTATGACAACAGTCAATTATATTGTATAGTGGTTGTACTTGATTTTGTGATTCTGGAAGTAATGCAACCCTCTGTTTTGTATTTACTAGTATTGTGTAGTTTTGTACCTTGCCTATGTTTAGAGGTATTAGGTTACTCTTGGTTACTTGTTACTATCTCCTAGCACAGGGGTTGGTCCTACAGGTACCACATGGCTGGGTGGTGTGCACCTTACATTGTTAGGTTTTCTCTTCATGTTTGTGATGGTAGGATCTTCTAGTCCACAGACCTCGTTTGTTTTTATGGATTTGTACTTCTCTTATATTCATTGTAATAGTGAACACTATATATTGTACTCCTTATTTGTAATCAAAGAGGATTCCTTGTGTTGTAATTGTAACATTATGTATGATCTATTCATCATTGGATTAAATGGTATATATTGTTTATATGGTGTTTTATCTGTGAAAATATGTTCATTACCCTTATTTTTGTTAGATTTATTATGAAATGGTGAATGCTTTGTTGTACGATGTTATCATGAGTTAATTCCATATACTATGTTTTAGAATAATTTTATAAGATTTGAAATTCACATGTAAACGCGTTGCATGGCCTAGAGGATGTATGTGTTAGAGTAGTTTACTTCACTCATAATTGTTACTCTTTTTAAGGAAAAAAAATTAGTTGTGCTTCCGCAATGTTGCATCATCCTCTAGGTTGTGAGATAGGGTTTCACACTCACTGCCTATATATTTATCTTTCTATCTCTCCATCTCCCCCTCTCTCATTGTCTCCCTCTTTCTATATCTATCTCTTTATTTATATCCCTACCCCTCCCTCTCTCTTCCTTTCTCACCATCACTCCCTCTCTATATCTCTCTACTTCTCTGGACTCTATTTGTCTCCCTCTGTCTCCATCTATCTCTCTCTATCTCTCCCTTTATCTCCCTATATATCTATTGAGATATATACCCATCTCTCTCTCTATCTCTCTCTCACTCATACATACACGCAATCCTTGTTTCTCCATCCCTATTTATGTCTCTATCTTTATCTCTTCATCTTCCCCCTCTCTATCTCTCTGCCCCTCTCTTTATACATCTCTCTATTACTTATATATCTTTATCACCTTTCTCTCTCACTCTTGCACCCTCTATCTCTATCTCCCTATCTTCCCCCCTCTCTATCTATATCTCATTATATCTACTTCTCTCTCTTATTCACTCCATCTCTTCTACTCTACATTTTTATCTCTCTATCTCCATTTCACTCCCTCTCTTTCTATGCATATCTCTCTACTCCTATCTCCCTATCATTGTCCTTCTCTCTCTATCTCCCTCTATCTATATCACTCCATCTATATATATTGAGATATCTTTCATCCTCCCCCTTTATCTCACTATCTATGTCTCTCTTTTATCTCTTTCTCCATCTATCTCTTTCCCTTTCTTTATCTCCCTCACTCCTTTCTCTATCTCCTTTTATCCTTATCTCTCTACCTCTATCTTACTATCACTCTATCTCTCTATATTCCCTCTATCTATATCACTCCATCTCTCCCTACCCCCTTATCTATCTCTTTCTCTCTCCCTCTCTCCATCTTTCCTACTCTATATTTATATCTATTTCTCTCTATCTCCCTCTCATTCCTCTCTCTATCCCTTTCTATCTATATCTTTCTATACCTTTATCTCCCTATATCTCTATCTCTTTCCTTATATCTATATCTATTTATCTATCCCTCTCCATCTCTTTATATCACCCCTATCTATATCTCTCCCTCTATCCCTCTCTATCTCTCCTTTATCTCACTATCTACCTCTCTCTTTCTCTATATCTCTATTTCTCTTTCTTCTTCTCCCTCGCACTCCTTTCTCTATCTCTTTTTATTCATATCTCTCTACCTCTATCTCCCTATCGCTCTATCTCTCTATATCTCCCTCTATCTATATCACTCCCTCTCTCCCTACCCCCTTATCTCAGTCTCTCCATCTCTCCATCTCTCCTACTTTATATCTTTATCTATCTCTATATCTCCCTCTCATTCCTCTCTCTATCTCTTTCTATCTAGATCTTTCTCTTCCTTTATCTCCCTATATCCCTATCTCTTTCCTTATATGTCTATCTCTTTCTCTATCCATCTCCATCTCTTTATATCACCCCTATCTATATCTCTCCCTCTCACTCTCTATATATTGGCCCATCTCTCTCTCCCCCACTTATTCTCTCTATCTCTCTCTCCCTTTGTATATACCTCTCTCTATCTCCATACTCCACCTATATCTCTCCCCTCTCCCCTCCTCTCTCTTCCTCTCTCTCTCCCCCCCCTCTTCCCTCTCTCTCTCTCTCTCTCTCTCTCTCTCTCTCTCTCTCCATACTCTACCTATATCTCTCCCTCTCCCCCATCACGTCTCTTCCTCCTCTACCTATTTATCTTCCTCTCCCCTCTTCTCTCTATCTCCCTTTCTCTCCCTCCCTCTCTCTATCTCCCCCCTTTCTCTATCTTTCCCTACCTTCCTACCACCTATCCATCTCTCTACCTCTACCTCTCTCTCTTCCTTTATCTTCCCATATATTTATATTTGTCTCTCTTATTCCCATATGTCTCTATCTATCCCTCTTTTTATCCTCCTCTTTCATCTCCCCCTATTTCACTCCCTCTCTCCCTCTCCCCCCTCTCTCTATATTTATCTGTCTCAACTTCTCTCTATTTTTTTGTCTTCATGTCTCTCTCTCTCCCCCTCTCCTCTTCTACCTATTTTCCTTATATCTCTATCTCTCTATCTCTTCCTTTATATCTATCCCTCTCTATCTCCCTCTGTCTTTATCACCCTCTACCTCTCTTTATCTCTCTATCTATTTATCTTCCTCTCTCCTTCCATCTTCATCTCTACCTCTATCATCCCCTCTCCCCCTCTATCTCTAGACATGTTTCTCTCTCTCTCTCTCTATTCATCCATCTCTCTTCTTCTCTCTCTCTTCTTAGGCCTCTATAGCTATATCTCTTTTCCTATCTATCTATATCTCTACATATTTCTAATTCCATCTCTCCCTCTATCTCTATCTCATTATATCTCCATCTCTCTACCCCTATATCTCTCCCTCTCTTTACCTCTCTCTATGTATCACTCCCTATCTCTTATACTTTTATCTCTCCCTTTCTCCCCCTCTCTATATATTTATCTCTTTCATTTCTATATATCCCTCTCCTCTCTCTCTATCTATCCCTCTTCTCTCCATATCCCTCTCCATCTTCCTCTATCTCTCTGGATGTCTTTCAATGTCTCTCTATTGCAAACATAACATGAGCCTATTGGTAATGGAGCTTGATTATCTTACTAATTCAAAAGTTTCATTTCAATCGTATTTAGTTCCATGTAAGTGGATGCATAGTTTATTTGAAGCTATCATTTCTCATTTAATGTCTTTGTTGCACAAAAAACATCAATTGCTAAATGACCTACCAATTGACTTCATGTACTACATAAATATATGCAAAATATAGACCAATTTTTTTGCTAATTTGATGTACCCATTACAGACCAAAATGCAATTGCTTTAATTAAAATTCATAAGACTAGTAGCTGCAATAATTTTAAAGCTTAAATTTTTAAAATAAGTCATAAAACGACCCACATTAAAATACATCTAAAAATTCTCTCGAGCAACACTTACTAGGATTGACTCACTAGGTATTTGTTTTTTTATGCGGTCAAACATTTACGGGCATTCGCCAAACTTCCGCGCAGGAAGAGTTTAAATTTGAACGGCAACTGCTGGAAGTTGACGAAAGGAACGGGCCCACATCTGACATCTAAACGGCCAAAACATAGAATATGCTCTCTGGATCCGATCCAAAAAGATATTCAGAGAAACGAATTCTGATTTTTATGAGTTTTAACGGAGCGCTCTACTTTTACAATATATTGCAATCAACTCAATAAATATGAAAAAAAATAACACCGAAATGGTAAGGAACGGTCTCCCACCATGTATGATCTTCGCTCTTACCATACTGATTATAATTTACAACTGTGAAGGGTTATTCGATCGCAGGGGAGATTCCCTTCCCTTGGGCGCCTCGCTTATTGGAAATCAGACGATAATTTCAAAGAATGGCACGTTTGAATTGGGATTTTTTAGCCCAAATGGAAGCAATAACTGGTATATCGGCATCTGGTATGCCAAAGTACCGGAGAAGATCATCCTTTGGGTGGCTAATAGGGAAAGTCCGGTGAAAAATAGGCCTGGCGTTTTGAAGCTGTCAAAAGAAGGTAATTTGGGACTGTTTGATGGTAAGGGCACGTCTCTTTGGTCCGTCAACATATCGAACAAACCCTCGCGGGCTCTGCTATTAGACTCTGGTAATTTTCTAATGCTGAGAGATGACAATAAATCTGAGACTGTCTGGCAGAGTTTTGACTATCCTGTAGATACCTGGTTGCCCGGGATGAAGTTCGGTGGACAGCAAAAGCTAGTCTGTTGGAAAAACTCATTGGATCCCGCTCCTGGGCTTTTGTCTTTTCACTTGGATCCATCTGGGGCTGTACAATTCGTGCTAACATGGAACAATTCTGTCCAGTTTTGGGAGAGTGGAAATGGGAACGCCAATATTTTCAGTGAAATTCGAGAAATTCCCAAAGGAGCCCACTACAATCTCAGCTTTGAGAATACTAGCTCTGGTTTGTTTTTCAGTTATAAATCGCTAGATGCGAGCCCCCGGTTTATCCAAATTAAGTCTGGAGGAATACAAGTATATGTTTCGTTTGATGGCACTAAATGGAGTATGGTGAGGACTCGCCCCGGAGATCAATATGCCGTATATGGTTTCTGTGGCGCTTATGGAATCTGCCACTCCAACAACCTTCAGTTCTGCATCTGCGTGGAAGGCTTCACCCCGGCAGACAATCGCGCCTGGGATTCGAAAGACTGGTGGTCAAGTGGCTGTGTTCGGCAGAGCCCTTTAAGCTGCAGTATTAACAAAGGCAGCACTGACGAATTTATCGACCCTGGTGCAACGTTGCCTGATGATTCAGCTTCGTCATACCCTGCACTCACAAAGAAAGATTGCCAGAAAGCATGCCTCCGCAATTGCTCGTGCACTGCGTTTACTTTCAAGTCTCCTTCGGGACCCTGTCAAATCTGGTCCGGAGATTTGCTAAACATGCAAAACTCTTCATCAAATAGCAGATGGACTGTCTCCATTCGAGTAGCTGCCTCTGCACTTCCAAAGTTTCATAAGCAGCCCTCAAAACTGAAAATCGCAAGCATTGTGAGTGCTCTTGCCGTTGCTTTGAGTATCTTTTCATTTTTAATGTGGCAAATGTATCGGAGAGCTGTGCTACGATCGAAGGAGACGTGTACGGATTCCCCGGACTCTTTTCTTAGAATGTTTACTTACAAGGAGTTGAAGATTGCAACAAGGAGTTTCAGGTCTAAGTTGGGGAGCGGAGGATTCGGGTCGGTGTACAAAGGATCTCTAACAGACGGTACGCTTGTGGCCGTAAAGAAATTGGAAGGTTCAAGACAGGATGATAAGCAATTCAGAGCGGAAATCAGTTCTCTCGGCAACATACAACATGGAAATTTGATCAGGCTTCGAGGGTTTTGTGCAGAAGGATCCAGACGCTTACTGATTTATGATTACATGCCCAATGGCTCAGTAAATTCCTTCCTGTTCACTAGTAATTCCAAAAGTAAGCGCAAGGTACTCGACTGGAAGACTCGATTCCAGATCGTTTTAGGCACTGCACGAGTATTAGTTTATCTCCACGACGAGTGCATAGATCGCATCATTCACGGCGATGTAAAGCCCGAGAACATTCTTCTGGATGGTAATTTTTCACCCAAGTTGGCAGATTTTGGGTTGGCAAAGCTTGTGGGTAGAGATTTGAGCCGCGTACTGACCACAACAAGAGGAACGAGAGGGTATTTGGCTCCAGAGTGGATCTCCGGTCTTCCCATCACTGCCAAGATTGATGTATACAGTTTTGGTATAACGCTCCTGGAAATCATTTCCGGCCGAACAAGTCTGGATTTAAACGTGAAAGATTCAAGTATGTATTACCTTCCCACGTGGGCTGCAACTCAAATTTACCAGGGGAAGACGATTAATATTGTGGACGAAGGTATTGCAGCGGAGGCAGATATTGAAGAGGTGAGGAGAGCAGGCGTTGTAGGGTTGTTATGCATTGAAAGGGAGGAGGAGAAGAGGCCAAGCATGGAACAGGTGGTGCGGATGCTGGAGGGGAAGTTGGAGCCTCAATGTCCACAGATGTCGAGCTCTGCAAAAGCAGACCGAAGCGACAGTGATAGCGATAGCTGTTTGTTAGAATAATGTGAATCTTTGTTCACATATTATCAAATATGTGATATTATGAGATTATAGTTGTTCATTTCTTAATTTGGAATTTTAATGAATAAGTTATAAATATATTTTTGTCTTAAATAATGTTTATTTAATAAAATAAGACATTCATTTAAACAAGTATTGTTATCACAGTGAAAAAATATTTTCTATTATTTTTATGTGTACAACTATTGTGATAGCAATATAGAAGTATTGGAGTATTTGATATTAATAGTTTATCCTATCACAAATATAAAAGGTGAGCATAATAAATACCATGTATTTTTTCATTAAATGTAAAGGATTTAAAAAAAAAAAAAATTCAACTATTATTTCATTTTTGTTTGATATAAGTTACATTTTAAAAATTATGTGTTGTTTCTATAACAAATAGTTTTTATGTGTTCAACTGTTGGTCCATTTGTGTTGAATATAAAAACTAAAGATAACAAATATTTATGATTACCAATAGTATTTGGTCCATTTAGATTACATATAAGTTTTATTTTAAATAAAAAAACTATAGTCTACATCCAACAAATGATATATTTTTGTTCAACTACTAAGGAACCATGATTAACGTTTTGGTAGAATTTTTAAAAAGTCAAAATTTAGACACTTCTCATAGATGTGCTGATGTGGCAAGTTGCATGATGAGTCACACCTCCAAACCTTAGTTATAGATAGATAAAAGGTCAGTCCATATTTCAAAAAAATAAAATGCTACGATATTCAGTCAATTATTATATGCTGACAAACTTAACCCGCACGACAATTGACCCCTCTTTAGAAGATGATTGCTGTAATAGAAAGTAATTTCCATATAAATTTTGAATTGTTAAGAATTTTTTGATGATCGCCCCTTTCCGAAGCAACGAAGAGGTCGTTTCATATCTTATTTTCTTCTCTGCTATTTGCTTAGTATCGTGGATTGAAAAATAAGACAACATCACAAGTTCTCCAAAAATCGGGTGGATGTTAGTTCTTAGAAATATCCATGCTTATCTCTTTCCCCTTCGATGTTGCTTTCAACATTTAATGTCCACAAAGCAAGCTATGAATATTAAGACAACCAAGATCATTGTGGGCCACAACACAAACGATAGTTTTGGATGCCTAGATCAGCACATTTGATTACTTCGCACTGCTTAAAAACTACTAAGATAATCTACAAAGACAAAAAACAAATTATGAAATAGAAATATATTTATTTTTAAAAGTGATAAAAATATAGTATGATAGATAATTATATAGAAAATATATTCACCCTCTGGTGATTACTATCTAAGTAAAAATATAAATTAAAGCTAAATAAACAATCAATATATTTAAAAAAATGAAGTTGCATTGTAAAAATTTAATTATCTTTATTTGGATTATCTAAGTTAAATACATAAATATAACAAGTGACGCAAGCATCGAGTTCCTGCCGAGAGGTAAAAAGCATCTAGCTATGAGTGAGAAAAAGTAATTAGATAGGAGATAGGAATATAAATGTATTAAATTTAGGTAGGAAAGTTTGATATAACTTGTAATGGTGCACTAATGTGTGGAATGTTTAGAGTCCATGGGCAACGTGGTCCATAGGCAGATTTGAACAATTGACATGTGTCGATGGATGCATGGAGAATTGTATTTTTGGGTACCATGTATACCTGGACTTTTTTATAGATATACCGATGAATACTTGTATTTTTATGAGTCTGTATACATTTGCAACAAGAAACATCCTTTATGATCTTATTCGGGAAGCAAAAATGTATTCTTGTTTTGTTTAAATTATTAAATGCAAACAATCTTAAATGTTTGTAAGAATGCTTTAGTCATCTGTGTATACATGCATGCATGTATACATGTATGCATGTGCACATAATGCATAGAAGAGTGAAAAACATCTTCGGCATCTGAACAAGTCTCAAAGCATGAGGAGACTCAACTTGCATTTGCAGTATTAAATGACAGAAAATAGGTGAAATAAATCACTTATGAACAATGCACAATTTTTAAATTTTTTTTTAATAAACCTTTCGGCCCATAAATCCATTAGTCATTTCAATTCCAACAAAGTTTTGATGTAGGAATATTTGTAAAGCATCAAATATCATTTGCAACAATTTACAAAAACATGTGTCCAGACACCCAAAAATATTGCATTCTTTACATTTCCCCGCATTATTACATATAGACACATATATCTATATGCATGTCGAAACAAAGTTTAGGCTATATGCTGAAAATTCATTATGTGTAACGAAGGTTAGAAGTAGAAATAGTTAAAAGAATGACTTTAATGTTATCTTAGATTGAGATTGCATGTATTTTTATTGAATTATACTATATTAGATTGAGATTGCATGTCGAAACAAAGTTTACCATACTTTTTTTTTTGCTTCTATGTAAGCTGACCGAAGTAAGTAGACTCTATTGCCAAAGTTAGTAAATCACTTCTATCTTTTCTTGTAGCTTGTGTGATCATTGAATATAGCTATAAGTAGTGAATTGTGTTGTTGTTATCTTTGTTTTTGTTGTTAGTTATTTGTGAAATAACCTCGCGTGCCCCAGAGAACTAAGTGTAATAGTATAATGTAATGTGTTATGTGTTTATGGTTAATGTTCTTGCATGTTCAATTGTAATGTTTTAAAAAAAAAATTATTTGCTTGTGTGTGTTCTCTAGGGTTTGCATGGCGGGCGTTACAACTTGGTATCAGAGCCAAGGTTTACAGCACTAGGATCTTTGGGTAATGTTGCTACCATGTTTAATTGTGGTGAGTCGTTGTGTCAATATGGATATAGTTCTACCCTTGTGTTATTCGGGTGTAGACGAGCATGTTGAGTCTTATCTTGTTGAGTGTGAGAGTTATGTTGTTCAACATTCTCTTGTGTTTCATCTTAACTTTGAGTTTGAGTGAGGTCAAGGTGACTTGAAATTAGTCATATTGTCTTATCTTCGTGCATCTTCTCCTTGCATGTATGTTGTTGACCTTATATTATGTGAATCTTTATTTATTTATTTATTTATTCATTCTTCCTCATTTTACCTCTTTTGACGTAAGTGGGCGTTGATTGTATTCTCTATGATTTTAAGGCTATATGCTGAAAATTAATTATGTGTAACGAAGGTTAGAAGTAGAAATAGTTAAAAGAATGACTTTAATGTTATCTTAGATTGAGATTGCATGTATTTTTTTTTATTTTTTTAAAATTTTACTTAAGATTCAAAAACAATTAAGAGGAGAGAGTGGAACTTGGAGTCTTGCGCTCTCGAGAAACTGATGAAGCCTGCTTGATACCGATGCCTCTATGAAGAGCCTCTTGTTCCTGCTTCGAATCTCCCTTCCAAAATACCGTGCTCAAATCTCCAACCCAACTCCTTAATCTCCAGACTCTTCTCAAATCATTTCCAAACAAAAGAATCCAAAAATCTTTTTTGAAAACTTTTCAAAATTCAAAGATGGATAACCCTCTTTTTTCCAATTTCTATCTTCATAAAATCTCAGTGTGTGTCAAACTTACCCCAAAAATTTCAATTCCAAATAACAAATATTACCCCCTTTCTTCCAAAAGCTCTAAAAATCATAAATAAAAGAAATTATATTTTAAAAAACAAGCTTTTCTTTAAATCTCAATTCCCCTTCGTTCTTTCATCTTTTTCATTCTTTTATTTATTTATTTTTCTATTTTCAATATTTTTTTGTTTTAATTTCCACTTTTTACAACTTTTACTTACAAAGCACATTATCTAATTAATTTATATAATTTATTCTAACAATTATCCTCAACAAGATAATCAATTAAAATAATAAACACAATTTTAATATTTAATTAACATTTAATAAACTCATGACTTTTTCTAAAAATAAATTAAATAATTAAATATTTAAATATAATTTAATCTAACATTTTAATAACAATATTATCCTTATTTAATTAATTCAATCACAACATATAAAATACCATTAGAAGCTCTTGTCCCATCTTCCTCTTTCGATTCCTTAGCCAGACTACCTGCACATCCTAGGTGAGAATGGAGGGGTACTACATCCTCCCCCCAAAAACTCGACTTACTCCTAGAAGTCACATGGCTCAAAATGGAAAGATAACCACATTAGTACCAAAATTTATCTAATCTCTAATTGATGTAGACCCTCTTTCTGAATCATTACAATTAGAATCACTATCCGGCTTCCCATTTGAAATTAATACCTTCTTAACTACTTTTATTTATAAATCCTTACATCTCATACAATAACATACTTGGTTTCAGCACTAATAACAAAGCAAGTACTCCTATTAACTCAATTTTCCATTTACACAACAAACATCTTCAAAACATCATAGAAGAAAACCACCTCAAATGATTACTTGGAATTAACAAAAATACACACCATATCATGTTTCAGTAACATATTTTAAGTCACCATTTACGATTCTCAATAATATCCTATCTATTTTATACCACAGAGTCACAATACATTCACTTTTAACACATCATGGTTATCCCTCTTTTACATCAGTAAACAACAACACATAAGAAATATACATCTAACACATACATACACAATCACATCACTAGGAAAAACACATCACAAGGTTACACAAGGGTCCATTTGGACACCGAAAAGCAGCATACTAATCCATAATACATAATCTATAAGCCAAGAGCCAAAATCCATCTCACATAATCCATACCTCACACACTCAGTGGCTTGATGGTGTTAGGCCACACACACATGGTGAGACCATCCAAACAAGACCACTATGACCCATCTCTTGTTGTACAAGGTGGTTAGCCTCCAAGAGATAGTCATCACACATAGGTGGGTAGTGGGCCCTAGCTATAAAATAGCCTCACATACCCCCATCCTCAAAGTTCCCTGTGTCTACTTCCTCGTATACACTCACCAAGTCCGCCTCATACGTCCTTGGAGAGGAATCACAATACAACACATAGCCGACCTCGAAAACAATAAGGATAAATTAGTTTAGCCACCAAAGTCATAATTAAAAGAAATCAAAAATTCAATTTCAACAATAAAGAAATAAATGTGCACAATTTCAACACTAAATCAAATGTAACCACGAGGGCTACGAGCAAATAAGATCACAAAGTGTGGCTAAACCATCACAATCAAATATAACAAGGTGTCAGCTTTCACATGACCTAGGGTGTGCTCCTCGACTACACTCTACCTCGCGTCGTCACGCGACATGGACTAACCAAGTGGCCCATGCACTCCTTGGTTGCCCGCATAGGATGTGCACCTCGGCCTCCATCCTGCATCGCATCTCAGTGCGGCATGGTCATACACCAGTCGGAGAAGGCACGCACTGGTCGTATGCTGCATGGCAGTGTGTCCGTGGCTCCGCGGAAGTAGGCATGCGCTAGACACACCCCGCATAGCGATACCTCGTGGAAAAGGCACACGCAGGTACTCGTCGTCGCCAGAGGTATACATGGCCAAGACCTACCCATATGCTAACTGACCCAAACACTGTCGAAAGCAAACATGAGTTTCCCTCTATAAATGTGTGAGGCCCCATTACACTCATCACACAAGTAGGCTATCATAGCACATCTCATAGTGCACCATCACATGTCTAAGCACGTGGCATCGTGTCCTCGAGCCCAGCTCGCTACCATCAACAACACGACATCATTACCAGCACTATGTCAGAACATCAGTGGGGTGTGGCATCGTATCCATTGCATCATGTCGGAACATGTGTAAATACGGTGTATGCAATACATATATGGGCATATCAATATGGGGCTACTCGAGCTTCACCTCTCATACGGACGAGGTTCACTTGCTAATGTCAGCTCAACGTCCTTATGGATGGCCAGACCAATACTAACAACCAATGCTGCTATACTCAAAACTGTGGGGTTTAGGCTGGCACATATGAATCAAGTACCCTGATCCATCATAAGGGGAAGTAGTGAGTACATTTCCTCGGGATCGGTTGAGCTAAGAATACTCTGCGTTGCAATATGCGTACGCTACACACTCCGCCTAAGGAACTTTGTGGCTGCTACTACCCATTCACAGATTGAGGGACTAGAGAACCAAAAGAAAAGAATCCATGAAACTAGCTTTTGGCTACTCTTATATGTATAGATTTTCAACCACACGTGGGTTGGCCCTCAATCAGGTAATAGACATGCGACACATGAATGGTATGGTTATTTCCACACCAAGAAAAAAAACAACAGTTTCCCCATGGATTGGTACATAGTATCACCATTGCATGGCACACAAAGCAAGTACGGGTTTAACACAACACACAAACATTGCACAGATACTGGTTTCCACAAAGCAAGGAATACATTCATACCTACAATTATAGAATACAAATTTTCCTTATTCTCATATGCACATACATGATTGATGCCACATATCAAAAACAAGTACTCCCAACATCCTCCATACTTTTCTTCTAAATTTATAAACTCTTTAATCACATTTACAATTCCTTAATTATCAACATTCTCCTCTTCCTCAAGTTCAAAGATCAATTTTATCAACTCCCTTAAAGCTAGAATTAATTCTATAAGCCTAAACAATTCTCACCCCCTTTCTTCTAGACATACATACTCTCTTTCTTTCTTTTTTATCACATAATAATCTTCTTGATTCACAGAAAAAAAATATTTTTATCACCATTTACTACATCATACACTTTACGAGAGATAAACATCAATGTCTTCAATTATAGAATTTCTATTTGCTTCCATCATTCATACTAATACACGCATAAAGAAACTTTTATTTTCATGTCATGAATCAACATTTTATCCAAGTTCTATCATTTACATTTGCAGGGGAGAGTGCAATTAACGTAGAAACACATCATATACATGTCACATTCTTACCACACTTATAGCATTCTTAATGTATGATCAACTTCACCTACGAATTTATACTTATGAAGAGCATTTTGATAACTCAAATTTATTCCTAAGCTTGTTATGCACAACTCCCTTTTGTAAAACTTAAAATTAACTAGCATATATAAGCATTTAATAACCAATGTACTCCTAAAGCATTTCCTTAAAACTTATGCATCTAAAAAGACAAGGAGATAGAAGAAGTGATTTCTTTGCAAGGCACACACTAAAATAAGTTTGTTAAATTAATTTCGAAGATTCACCCTAACAATATTTCATACATGTTACATGATCAAGTCACTCACTTGTACCAAATAAAATACATTCCTTTTATACTTATATAGTATAATTCAATAAAAATACATGCAATCTCAATCTAAGATAACATTAAAGTCATTCTTTTAACTATTTCTACTTCTAACCTTCGTTACACATAATGAATTTTCAGCATATAGCCTTAAAATCACAGAGAATACAATCAACACCCACTTACGTCAAAAGAGGTAAAATGAGGAAGAATGAATAAATAAATAAATAAATAAAGATTCACATAATATAAGGTCAACAACATACACGCAAGGAGAAGATGCACAAAGATAAGACAATATGACTAATTTCAAGTCACCTTGACCTCACTCAAACTCAAAGTTAAGATGACACACAAGAGAATGTTGAACAACATAACTCTCACACTCAACAAGATAAGACTCAACATGCTCATCTACACCCGAATAACACAAGGGTAGAACTATATCCGTATTAACACAATGACTCACCACAATTAAACATGGTAGCAACATTACCCAAAGATCCCAGTGCTGCAAACCTTGGCTCTGATACCAAGTTGTAACGCCCGCCATGCAAACCCCAGAGAACACACACAAGCAAATAATTTTTTTTTTAAACATTACAATTGAACATGCAAGAACATTAACCATAAAGACATAACACATTACATTACACTATTACACTTAGTTCTCTGGGGCATGCGAGGTTACTTCACAAACAACTAACAACGAAAACAAAGATAACAACACAATTCACTACTTATAGCTATATTCAATGATCACACAAGCTACAAGAAAAGATAGAAGTGATTTACTAACTTTGGAAATAGAGTCTACTTACTTAGGTAAGCTTACATACCTCTTACATTCTATTTTATCGACAAGTCCTTGCTCCCAATGCCTATACCTGCAAGGTCTACATGACTTGGCACACACATCAAATCAAAGATAGTTAGCACATGATCACTAAGAGAAGCTATATAAATCAATGGTATTTTTTACGTTATCGGAAATAAACGACAAGACTCAAACAAGACTTAGAAGAATAGTCCTAGGGGCCCGACCTAATGCCTCGGGAGCTCATCACTCGATGGCCTTTCCTACGTATATAATTCACAGAGGCACCGTAGTTCGACAACTTGAGCTGCTCCAACTCATTGACTCACCAACCAAGGGTTCACTCATAAAACTTTCAAGGAGGAATCTACCCCAACACAAAAGTAACACAACACCACAAATACACGCTAAACTCAAACCTCTATTCATAAGCATTATGTGACCCATACAAAATTACATACTAGAAGAGTGGGTATGCAACCCTTTCTAGGGTCCATCACCCCAGACAGATTCTTAGGCAGCTGCCACCCACTTAGGTGAAGCCGAAGACTGATGAACTAGGTAAGCATATTCTTGCAAAAATAAAATAAAATAGCCTACCCAAATGTTTATTCATACTTGCACAAGAAAGGTCACAAGGCATAACAACATTCCCTTTTAGCTAGACAGCTCACGATAAAACATATACTTATATTTATTATAGCTATCCACTATGAAAGAAAATAGTGATTTCACATCATTCTTGGTTAACAAACAAACAGTTAGTATAGGCACTTACAATAGATATCAATTCCTTATCACTAGTCAAATACTACTCAATAAACTAATACTCAAAACTTAAACATTCAACGATATCAAATTATAATATACAAATTGATTATTAATGTATGAAAACATTTCAAGGGTCATGTAATATTCTAATCACAAAAATACAAGACGAGGATAACATTCTAAAATAATAAGCCTCTGGAACAAGGTTTCACAAACAACGGTTCCCACATTGACGAGAAAAGTTTACGACTATTAAATAGAAACACAATAACTAAATCAAACGATTTCATAACCAGAAGTGAACAATTAACTCTCTTGCATAAAACATTTCAATTATAAAACGATATAACGAAACACAATATGTTCGACGAAATTCATGTAATTTACTTGCCCGCAATAAAACCATAACATAAAAGAGAACTCGCATTATAATTTGCAAAATTGCACCATTTAACTCCACTCCCAATTAAATAATTTGATTAATTTCCCCAGTTAACTAATCAATACAAGATTCCAAAACTTCAATTATAATCAAATACAATTGACTCGATATAATCCACAACCAACGAAATAAAAACAAATTTTATGTTTAAATTATTTATTCAACCAAATAAAAATAAATAAACTAATGCCTTCAAAGATATATAACTACCTATGAAAACACATTATTAATTATTTTTAATAAAATGCAAAAATTACATTTTTAAAATGTAATAAATTAACATTAAACTAAATAATTATAATTCCATTATGAAATAAATAATATTAAATAAAATAATCAAAATTTACATTTTTAAATAAATATATTATAATTAAAATTTTAATAAAATAAAATATGTATATAAATATACCAAATATATATATATATATATATATATATATGTATATAAATAAAAATTAAATCAAAAATATAAAATTTAATAAAATGAATGAAGGCCGACGGCCTTTAAGGCTGCCATAGCCGGCCGCAGTCTGCACAGATTGTACTACAATCTGTGGGGCCACGACCTCCACAGGCTGCGACCAGCAGCCTAGGCTATCGTGCGCAGCCTGCGGGCTGCGTACTGGTACCCGCAAGGGGCCGTGGGGGTACGGCTTCAGCCGACCCCACCCCCCTGTAATTTTCTTTATTTATTTTTGTTTTATTTTACTTAAGATTCAAAAACAATTAAGAGGAGAGAGTGGAACCTGGAGTCCTGTGCTCTCGAGAAACTGATGAAGCCTGCATGATACGGATGCCTCTATGAAGAGCCTCTTATTACTGCTTTGAATCTCCCTTCCAAAATACCGTGCTCAAATCTCCAACCCAAATCCTTAATCTCCATACTCTTCTCAAATCATTTCCAAACAAAAGAATCCAAAAATCCTTTTTGAAAACTTTTCAAAATTCAAAGATGCATAACCCTTATTTTTTTTCAATTTTTGTCTTCATAAAATCTGTGTGTGTGTCAAACTTACCCAAAAAATTTCAATTCCAAATAACAAATATTACCCCCTTTCTTCCAAAAGCTCTAAAAATCATAAATAAAAGAAATTATATTTTAAAAAACAAGCTTTTCTTTAAATCTGAATTCCCCTTCGTTCTTTCATCTTTTTCATTCTTTTATTTATTTATTTTTCTATTTTCAATATTTTTTTGTTTTAATTTTCGCTTTTTACAACTTTTACTTACAAAGCACATTATCTAATTAAATAAAAATACAAATACATGCAATCTCAATCTAAGATAACATAGTATAATTTTATTTACAAATAGACATAGAAGCAAAAAAAAAAGTATGGTAAACTTTGTTTCGACATGCATATAGATATATGTGTCTATATGAAATAATGCAGGGACATGTAAAGAATGCAATATTTTTGGGTGTCTGGACACACGTTTTTGTAAATTGTTGCAAATGATATTTGATGCTTTACAAATATTCCTACATCAAAAATTTGTTGGAATTGAAATGACTAATGGATTTATGGGCCGAAAGGTTTATTAAAAAAAAATTTAAAAATTGTGCATTGTTCATAAGTGATTTATTTCACCTTGTAACGCCTGCCATGCAAACCCCAGAGAACACACACAAGCAAATAATATTTTTTTTAAAACATTACAATTGAACATGCAAGAACATTAACCATAAACACATAACACATAACATTACACTATTACACTTAGTTCTCTGGGGCACGCGAGGTTACTTCACAAACAACTAACAACAAAAACAAAGATAACAACAACACAATTCACTACTTATAGCTATATTCAATGATCACACAAGCTACAAGAAAAGATAGAAGTGATGTACTAACTTTGGCAATAGAGTCTACTTACTTAGGTCAGCTTACATACCTGTTACATTCTATTTTATCGACAAGTCCTTGCTCCCAATGCCTATACCTGCAAGGTCTACATGACTTGGCACACACATCAAAACAAAGATAGTTAGCACATGATCACTAAGAGAAGCTATATAAATCAATGGTAGTTTTTACGTTATTGGAAATAAACAACAAGACTCAAACAAGACTTACAAGAACAGTCCTAGGGGCCCGACCTAATGCCTCGAGAGCTCATCACTCGATGGCCTTGCCTACGTATATAATTCATAGAGGCACCGTAGTTCAACAACTTGAGCTGCTCCAACTCATTGACTGACCAACCAAGGGTTCACTCATAAGACTTTCAAGGAGGAATCTACCCCAACACAAAAGTAACACAACACCACAAATACACGCTAAACTCAAACCTCTATTCATAAGCATTATGTGACCCATACAAAATTACATACTAGAAGAGTGGGTATGCAACCCTTTCTAGGGTCCATCACCCGAGACAGTTTCTTAGGCGGCTGCCACCCACTTAGGTGAAGTCGAAGACTGATGAACTAGGTAAGCATATTCTTGCAAAAATAAAATAAAATAGCCTACCCAAATGTTTATTCATACTTGCACAAGAAAGGTCACAAGGCATAACAACATTCCCTTTTAGCTAGATAGCGCACGATAAAACATATACTTATATTTATTATAGCTATCCACCATGAAAGAAAATTGTGATTTCACATCATTCTTGGTTAACAAACAAACAATTAGTATAGGCACTTACAATAGATATCAAATCCTTATCACTAGTCAAATACTACTCAATAAATTAATACTCAAAACATAAACACTCAACGATATCAAATTATAATATACAAATTGATTATTAATGTATGAAAACATTTCAAGGGTCATGTAATATTCTAATCACAAAAATACAAGATGAGAATAACATTCTAAAATAATAAGCCTCTGGAACAAGGTTTCACAAACAACAATGGTTCCCACATTGACAAGAAAAGTTTACGACTATTAAATAGAAACACAATAACTAAATCACAAGATTTCATAACTAGAAGTGAACAATTAACTCTTTTGCATAAAACATTTCAATTATAAAATGATATAACGAAACACAATATGTTTGACAAAATTCATGTAATTTACTTGCCCGCAATAAAACCATAACATAAAAGAGAACTCGCATTATAATTTGCAAAATTGCACCATTTAACTCCACCCCCAATTAAATAATTTGATTAATTTCCCCACTTAACTGATCAATACAAGATTCCAAAATTTCAATTATAATCAAATACAATTGACTCGATATAATCCACAACCAATGAAATAAAAACAAATTTTATGTTTAAATTATTTATTCAACCAAATAAAAATAAATAAACTAATGCCTTCAAAGATATATAACTACCTATGAAAAAACATTATTAATTATTTTAAATAAAATGCAAAAATTAAATTTTTAAAATGTAATAAATTAACATTAAACTAAATAATTATAATTCCATTATGAAATAAATAATATTAAATAAAATAATCAAAATATACATTTTTAAATAAATATATTATAATCAAATTTTTTAATAAAATAAAATATGTATATAAATATACCAAATATATATATATATTTATGTATATAAATAAAAATTAAATCAAAAATATAAAATTTAATAAAATGAATGAAGGCCGACGGCCTTTAAGGCTTCCGCAGCCGATCGCAGTCTGCATAAACTGTACTACAGTCTGTGGGGCCGCAGCCTCCACAGGCTGCGACCAGGAGCCTAGGCTGTCGTACGCAACCTTGGCTGCTGTGCGCATCCTGCAGGCTGCGTACTGCTACCTGCAGGGGGCCGTGGGGGTACGGCTTCGGCCGACCCCACCCCCCTGCAATTTTCTTTATTTATTTATTTATTTATTTTACTTAAGATTCAAAAACAATTAAGAGGAGAGAGTGGAACCTGGAGTCCTACGCTCTCGAGAAACTGATGAAGCTTGCTTGATACCGATGCCTCTATGAAGAGCTTCTTATTACTGCTTCAAATCTCCCTTCCAAAATACCGTGCTCAAATCTCCAACCCAACTCCTTAATCTCCAGACTCTTCTCAAATCATTTCCAAATAAAAGAATCCAAAAATCCTTTTTGAAAACTTTTCAAAATTCAAAGATGCATAACCCTTATTTTTTTTGAATTTCTGTCTTCATAAAATCTGTGTGTGTGTCAAACTTACCCAAAAAATTTCAATTCCAAATAACAAATATTACCCCCTTTCTTCCAAAAGATCTAAAAATCATAAACAAAAGAAATTATATTTTAAAAAACAAGCTTTTCTTTAAATCTCAATTCCCCTTCGTTCTTTCATCTTTTTCATTCTTTTATTTATTTATTTTTCTATTTTCAATATTTTTTTGTTTTAATTTCCGCTTTTTACAATTTTTACTTACAAAGCACATTATCTAATTAAATAAAATTACAAATACATGCAATCTCAATCTAAGATAACATAGTATAATTTTATTTACAAATAGACATAGAAGCAAAAAAAAAAGTATGGTAAACTTTGTTTCAACATGCATATAGATATATGTGTCTATATGCAATAATGCGTGGACATGTAAAGAAAGCAATATTTTTGGGTGTCTGGACACATGTTTTTGTAAATTGTTGCAAATGATATTTGATGCTTTACAAATATTCCTACATCAAAACTTTGTTGGAATTGAAATGACTAATGGATTTATGGGCCGAAAGGTTTATTAAAAAAAAATTTAAAAATTGTGAATTGTTCATAAGTGATTTATTTCACCTTGTAACGCTCGCCATGCAAACCCCAGAGAACACACACAAGCAAATAATTTTTTTTTTTTAAACATTACAATTGAAAATGCAAGAACATTAACCATAAACACATAACACATTACATTACACTGTTACACTTAGTTCTCTGGGGTACGCGAGGTTACTTCACAAACAACTAACAATGAAAACAAAGATAGCAACAACACAAATCACTACTTATAGCTATATTCAATGATCACACAAGCTACAAGAAAAGATAGAAGTGATTTACTAACTTTGGCAATAGAGTCTACTTACTTAGGTCAGCTTACATACCTCTTAGATTCTATTTTATCGACAAGTCCTTGCTCCCAATGCCTATACCTACAAGGTCTACATGACTTGGCACACACATCAAATCAAAGATACTTAGCACATGATCACTAAGAGAAGCTATATAAATCAATGGTAGTTTATACGTTATCGGAAATAAACGACAAGACTCAAACAAGACTTAGAAGAACAGTCCTAGGGGCCCGACCTAATTCCTCAGGAGCTCATCACTCGATGGCCTTCCCTATGTATATAATTCGCAGAGGCACCGTAGTTTGACAACTTGAGCTGCTCCAGCTCATTGACTGACCAACCAAGGGTTCACTCATAAGACTTTCAAGGAGGAACCTACCCCAACACAAAAGTAACACAACACCACAAATAAATGCTAAACTCAAACCTCTATTCATAAGCATTATGTGACCCATACAAAATTACATACTAGAAGAGCGGGTATGCAACCCTTTCTAGGGTCCATCACCCTAGACAGTTTCTTTGGCGGCTGCCACCCACTTAGGTGAAGTCGAAGACTTATGAACTAGGTAAGCATATTCTTGCAAAAATAAAATAAAATAGCCTACCCAAATGTTTATTCATACTTGCACAAGAAAGGTCACAAGGCATAACAACATTCCCTTTTAGCTAGACATCTCACGATAAAACATATACTTATATTTATTATAGCTATCCACCATGAAAGAAAATAGTGATTTCACATCATTCTTGGTTAACAAACAAACAATTAGTATAGGCACTTACAATAGATATCAAATCCTTATCACTAGTCAAATACTACTCAATAAATTAATACTCAAAACTTAAACACTGAACGATATCAAATTATAATATACAAATTGATTATTAATGTATGAAAACATTTCAAGGGTCATGTAATATTCTAATGACAGAAATACAAGACGAGAATAACATTCTAAAATAATAAGCCTCTGGAACAAGGTTTCACAAACAACAATGGTTCCCACATTGACAAGAAAAGTTTACGACTATTAAATAGAAACACAATAACTAAATCACACGATTTCATAACTAGAAGTGAACAATTAACTCTTTTGTATAAAACATTTCAATTATAAAATGATATAACGAAACACAATATGTTCGACAAAATTCTTGTAATTTACTTGCCCGCAATAAAACCATAACATAAAAGAGAACTCGCATTATAATTTGCAAAATTGCACCATTTAACTCCACCCCCAATTAAATAATTCGATTAATTTCCCCACTTAACTGATCAATACAAGATTCCAAAACTTCAATTATAATCAAATACAATTGACTCGTTATAATCCACAACCAACGAAATAAAAACAAATTTTATGTTTAAATTATTTATTCAACCAAATAAAAATAAATAAACTAATGCCATCAAAGATATATAACTACCTATGAAAAAACATTATTAATTATTTTAAATAAAATGCAAAAATTACATTTTTAAAATGTAATAAATTAACATTAAACTAAATAATTATAATTCCATTATGAAATAAATAATATTAAATAAAATAATCAAAATTTACATTTTTAAATAAATATATTATAATTAAAAATTGTAATAAAATAAAATATGTATATAAATATGCCATATATATATATATATATATGTATATAAATAAAAATTAAATCAAAAATATAAAATTTAATAAAATGAATGAAGGTCGATGGCCATTAAGGCTACCGCAGCTGTCTGCACAGACTGTACTACAGTCTGTGGGCCACGCCTGACAGGCTGCGACCAGCAGCCTAGGCTGTCGTGCGCAGCCTTAGCTACTGTGCGCAGCCTGCGGGCTGCGTACTGCTACCCGCAGGGGGCCGTGGGGGTACGGCTTCGGCCGACCCCACCCCACTGCAATTTTCTTTATTTTTTTTTATTTTTTTTACTTAAGATTCAAAAACAATTAAGAGGAGAGAGTGGAACCTGGAGTCCTGCGCTCTCGAGAAACTAATGAAGCCTGCTGATACCGATGCCTCTATGAAGAGCCTCTTGTTCCTGCTTCGAATCTACCTTCCAAAATACCGTGCTCAAATCTCCAACCCAACTCCTTAATCTCCAGACTCTTCTCAAATCATTTCCAAACAAAAGAATCCAAAAATCCTTTTTGAAAACTTTTCAAAATTCAAAGATGAATAACCCTTATTTTTTTTCAATTTCTGTCTTCATAAAATCTCTGTGTGTGTCAAACTTACCCCAAAAATTTCAATTCCAAATAACAAATATTACCCCCTTTCTTCCAAAAGCTCTAAAAATCATAAATAAAAGAAATTATATTTTAAAAAACAAGATTTTCTTTAAATCTCAATTCCCCTTCGTTCTTTCACCTTTTTCATTCTTTTATTTATTTATTTTTCTATTTTCAATATTTTTTTGTTTTAATTTCTGCTTTTTACAACTTTTACTTACAAAGCACATTATCTAATTAAATAAAAATACAAATACATGCAATCTCAATCTAAGATAACATAGGTTAATTTTATTTACAAATAGATATAGAAGCAAAAAAAAAAGTATGGTAAACTTTGTTTCGACATGCATATAGATATATGTGTCTATATGCAATAATGCGGGGACATGTAAAGAATGCAATATTTTTGGGTGTCTGGACATATGTTTTTGTAAATTGTTGCAAATGATATTTGATGCTTTACAAATATTCCTACATCAAAACTTTGTTGGAATTGAAATGACAAATGGATTATGGGCCGAAAGGTTTATTAAAAAAAAATTTAAAAATTGTGCATTGTTCATAAGTGATTTATTTCACCTTGTAACGCCCGCCATGCAAACCCCAGAGAACACACACAAGCAAATAATTTTTTTTTTTTAAAACATTACAATTGAACATGCAAGAACATTAACCATAAGCACATAACACATTACATTACACTATTACACTTAGTTCTCTAGGGCACGCGAGGTTACTTCACAAACAACTAACAACGAAAACAAAGATAACAACAACACAATTCACTACTTATAGCTATATTCAATGATCACACAAGCTACAAGAAAAGATAGAAGTGATTTACTAACTTTGGCAATAGAGTCTACTTACTTATGCTAGCTTAGATACCTCTTACATTATATTTTATCGACAAGTCCTTGCTCCCAATGCCTATACCTGCAAGGTCTACATGACTTGGCACACACATCAAATCAAAGATAGTTAGCACATGATCACTAAGAGAAGCTATATAAATCAATGGTAGTTTTTACGTTATCAGAAATAAATGACAAAACTCAAACAATACTTAGAAGAATAGTCCTAGGGGCCCGACCTAATGCCTCAGGAGCTCATCACTCGATGGCCTTGCCTACGTATATAATTTGTAGAGGCACCATAGTTCGACAACTTGAGCTGCTCCAACTCATTGACTGACCAACCAAGGGTTCACTCATAAGAATTTCAAGGAGGAATCTACCCCAACACAAAAGTAAGACAACACCACAAATACACGCTAAACTCAAACCTCTATTCATAAGCATTATGTGACCCATACAAAATTACATACTAGAAGAGTGGGTATGCAACCCTTTATAGGGTCCATCACCCCAGACAGTTTCTTAGGCGGCTACCACCCACTTAGGTGAAGCCGAAGACTGATGAACTAGGTAAGCATATTCTTGCAAAAATAAAATAAAATAGCCTACCCAAATGTTTATTCATACTTGCACAAGAAAGGTCACAAGGCATAAAAACATTCCCTTTTAGCTAGACAACTCACGATAAAACATATGCTTATATTTCTTATAGCTATCCACCATGAAAGAAAATAGTGATTTCACATCATTCTTGGTTAACAAACAAAATAGTTAGTATAGGCACTTACAATAGATATCAAATCCTTATCACTAGTCAAATACTACTCAATAAACTAATACTCAAAACTTAAACATTCAACGATATCAAATTATCATATACAAATTGATTATTAATGTATGAAAACATTTCAAGGGTCATGTAATATTCTAATCACAAAAATACAAGATGACAATAACATTCTAAAATAATAAACCTCTGGAACAAGGTTTCACAAACAATAACGGTTCCCACATTGACGAGAAAAGTTTACGACTATTAAATAGAAACACAATAACTAAATCACACAATTTCATAATCAGAAGTGAACAATTAACTCTCTTGCATAAAACATTTCAATTATAAAATGATATAATGAAACACAATATGTTCGACGAAATTCATGTAATTTACTTGCCCGCAATAAAACCATAACATAAAAGAGAACTCGCATTATAATTTGCACAATTGCACCATTTAACTCCACTCCCAATTAAATAATTTGATTAATTTCCCCAGTTAACTAATCAATACAAGATTCCAAAACTCTAATTATAATCAAATACAATTGACTCGATATAATCCACAACCAACGAAATAAAAAAAAATTATGTTTAAATTATTTATTCAACCAAATAAAAATAAATAAACTAATGCCTTCAAAGATATATAACTACCTATGAAAAAACATTATTAATTATTTTAAATAAAATGCAAAAATTACATTTTTAAAATGTAATAAATTAACATGAACTAAATAATTATAATTCCATTATGAAATAAATAATATTAAATAAAATAATCAAAATTTACATTTTTAAATAAATATACTATAATTAAAAATTTTAATAAAATAAAATATGTATATAAATATACCAAATATATATATATTTATGTATATAAATAAAAATTAAATTAAAAATATAAAATTTAATAAAATGAATGAAGGCCGACGGCCTTTAAGGCTGCTGCAGCCGGCCGCAGTCTACATAAACTATACTACAATATGTGGGGCCGCGGCCTCCACAGGCTACGACCAGGAGCCTAGGCTGTCGTGCGCAGCCTTGGCTACTGTGCATAGCCTGCGGGCTACGCACTGCTACCCGCAGTGGGTCGTGGGGGTACGGCTTCGGCCGACCCCACCCCCCTGCAATTTTCTTTATTGTTTTTTGATTTTTTTTTACTTAAGATTCAAAAACAATTAAGAGGAGAGAGTGGAACCTAGAGTCCTGCGCTCTCGAGAAACTGATGAAGCCTGCTTGATACCGATGCCTCTATGAAGAGCCTCTTGTTCCTGCTTCGAATCTCCCTTCCAAAATAACGTGCTCAAATCTCCAACCCAACTCCTTAATCTCCAGACTCTTCTCAAATCATTTCCAAACAAAAGAATCCAAAAATCATTTTTGAAAACTTTTCAAAATTCAAAGATGCATAACCCTTATTTTTTTTGAATTTATGTCTTCATAAAATCTCTATGTGTCAAACTTACCCCAAAAATTTCAATTCCAAATAACAAATCTTACCCCCTTTCTTTCAAAAGCTCTAAAAATCATAAATAAAAGAAATTATATTTTAAAAAATAAGCTTTTCTTTAAATCTCAATTCCCCTTTGTTATTTCATCTTTTTCATTCTTTTATTTATTTATTTTTCTATTTTCAATATTTTTTTGTTTTAATTTCCGCTTTTTACAACTTTTACTTACAAAGCACATTATCTAATTAAATAAAATTACAAATACATGCAATCTCAATCTAAGATAACATAGTATAATTTTATTTACAAATAGACATAGAAGCAAAAAAAAAAAGTATGGTAAACTTTGTTTGGACATGCATATAGATATATGTGTCTATATGCAATAATGCGGGGACATGTAAAGAATGCAATACTTTTGGGTGTCTGGACACATGTTTTTGTAAATTGTTGCAAATGATATTTGATGCTTTACAAATATTCCTACATCAAAACTTTGTTGGAATTGAAATGACTAATGGATTTATGGGCCGAAAGGTTTATTAAAAAAATAAAATAAAATTGTGCATTGTTCATAAGTGATTTATTTCACCTTGTAACGCCTGCCATGGAAGCCCCAGAGAACACACACAAGCAAATAATTTTTTTTATTTTAAACATTACAATTGAACATGCAAGAACATTAACCATAAACACATAACACATTACATTACACTATTACACTTAGTTCTCTGGGGCACGCGAGGTTACTTCACAAACAACTAACAACGAAAATAAAGATAACAACAACACAATTCACTACTTATAGCTATATTCAATGATCACACAAGCTACAAGAAAAGATAGAAGTGATTTACTAACTTTGGAAATAGAGTCTACTTACTTAGGTCAGCTTACATACCTCTTACATTCTATTTTATCGACAAGTCCTTGCTCCCAATGCCTATACTTGCAAGGTCTACATGACTTGGCACACACATCAAATCAAAGATAGTTAGCACATGATCACTAAGAGAAGCTATATAAATCAATGGTAGTTTTTACGTTATCGGAAATAAACGATAAGACTCAAACAAGACTTAGAAGAACAGTCCTAGGGGCCCGACCTAATGCATCAGGAGCTCATCACTCGATGGCCTTGCCTACATATATAATTCGCAGAGGCACCGTAGTTCGACAACTTGAGCTGCTCCAACTCATTGACTGACCAACCAAGGGTTCACTCTTAAGACTTTCAAGGAGGAATCTACCCCAACACAAAAGTAACATAACACCACAAATACACGCTAAACTCAAACCTCTATTCATAAGCATTATGTGACCCATACAAAATTACATACTAGAAGAGTGGGTATGCAACCCTTTCTAGGGTCCATCACCCCAGACAGTTTCTTAGGCTGCTACCACCCACTTAGGTGAAGCCGAAGACTGATGAACTAGGTAAGCATATTCTTGCAAAAATAAAATAAAATAGCCTACCCAAATGTTTATTCATACTTGCACAAGAAAGGTCACAAGGCATAACAACATTCCCTTTTAGCTAGACAGCTCACGATAAAACATATAATTATATTTATTATAGCTATCCACCATGAGAGAAAATAGTGATTTCACATCATTCTTGGTTAACAAACAAACAGTTAGTATAGGCACTTACAATAGATATCAAATCCTTATCACTAGTCAAATACTACTCAATAAACTAATACTCAAAACTTAAACATTCAACGATATCAAATTATAATATACAAATTGATTATTAATGTATGAAAACATTTCAAGGGTCATGTAATATTCTAATCACAAAAATACAAGACGAGAATAACATTCTAAAATAATAAGCCTCTAGAACAAGGTTTCACAAACAACAACGGTTCCCACATTGACGAGACAAATTTACGACTATTAAATAGAAACACAATAACTAAATCACACGATTGCATAACTAGAAGTGAACAATTAACTCTCTTGCATAAAACATTTCAATTATAAAATGATATAACGAAACACAATATGTTCGACGAAATTCATGTAATTTACTTGCCCACAATAAAACCATAACATAAAAGAGAACTCGCATTATAATTTGCAAAATTGCACCATTTAACTCCATTCCCAATTAAATAATTCGATTAATTTCCCTAGTTAACTGATCAATACAAGATTCCAAAAATTCAATTATAATCAAATACAATTGACTCGATATAATCCACAACCAACAAAATAAAAACAAATTTTATGTTTAAATTATTTATTCAACCAAATAAAAATAAATAAACTAATGCCTTCAAAGATATATAACTACCTATGAAAAAACATTATTAATTATTTTAAATAAAATGCAAAAATTACATTTTTAAAATGTAATAAATTAACATTAAACTAAATAATTATAATTCCATTATGAAATAAATAATATTAAATAAAATAATCAAAATTTACATTTTTAAATAAATATATTATAATTAAAATTTTTAATAAAATAAAATATGTATATAAATATACCAAATATATATATATATATATATATTTATGTATATAAATAAAAATTAAATCAAAAATATAAAATTTAATAAAATGAATGTGTAACGCCCGTCGTGCAAACCCTAGAGAACACACACAATGCAAATAATTTTTTTTTAAAAATAAATAAAGTATACATGCAATAACATTAACCATAACCACATCGCACATTACATAACATTAACACACTTAGTTCTCTGGGGCACGCGAGGTTACATCGCAACAACTAAACATAAGAAAAGATAAATATTACAACATAACCATTGACTTTATAATAACCATAACCAATAATACATCCAATAACCGTGATGTGATAGCAATAAACATCACATAATACATCCATGATAAATCTCTTAAAAGAGTTACAAATGAGCCTAACTATTACATCATTGTTTCAAAATTACATTACAATCTTTGATACTGAATTACATTGAATTTCCCAACATAGGGATTGTTACAAGAATAAATGAAATATGAAGTACAACTGATCACTGGAACACCTCCAGTGCGGAAAGCTGAGAAGACAAGACGCTGATGGGGAACCCAACGGGTGCGGAGCACGTTCCACCCAACCATGTGAATTACAAGTAACTCACCCCCCGTGCTCAGAGGTGACGAGGAAGTGAACCCGACCATGAATGCCAAACCAACTCAAACATAATATGATACAAAACAAGTACAACTCAAATCATACAATGAACCACCATTAACGTTCACAATCACATAACAAGTTATACTGAAAACTCCTCACAATAACATGAAGCATCACCAAATAACAATCATGTAACAAATTCACAAGAATCAAAGCATCATAAAGATACAATATCCATAAGAACCGAACAACATCCAAAATACACTTCCAACAAATCTGAAACAATAAAAGAACATGATTCCATAATAAATCTAAAACAACTATTCAATACACAATTCCAGAGGCACAAGAAAATAGGCAAATAGGTGTCAAGTGGGAAGGTCCATCACATAGCTCTCATGGGATCCCCTGGCACTTCCTCCAACTGAGGCGCCGACACCCACCTATGGATCCCCTAGCCTTAAAATCAGAAACAACATAAGGATTACAATATCCAGAAGCAACTACAAGCACAGCACAAGGGTGTCAATTAGAGAGGGTCATCACATAGCTTTCATGGGATCCCCTGGCACTTCCTCCTACTGAGGCACCGACACCCATCTATGGATTCCCTAACCCTCAAAAATAACATAAATATAAACATATCCAGAGGTGACAAGAACAAGCACAAGGATGTCTAGTGGAGAGTGTCATCGCATAGCTCTCATGGGATCCCCTGGCACTTCCTCCAACTGAGGCGCCGACACCCATCGATGGATCACCTGGCCCTTCCTCCTACTAAGGCACCGGAACCATAGGGTAGCTAATGCGGAGCCGATAATCTCTCATGAAGATGAGACTACGACTTTGCCGACCATGGCCTACTCAGTCTATCACTAGTCTACAGTAGCCCTAATGCATAGACGAGGAATCCAGTTTTAAATATCTTGTATGTTTTACTACCCATCCCCCTAAATTCTATTTTTAGGTTATCACTTGTTTAACTACTCTTACGTGGGTTCCCCTGGCACTTCCTCTTACCCGAGGCACCAGCGCCCATGAAGAGCCACTCTCCCTAAGACCCCTAACATAAATCAAAACTAGGCAAGGGTTGAACCAAAGCATAAAAAGCATAATACCACAACAAGAACACGCGAGGCATTAACCCTCTCGCAATAATTCATAATCTAAAAGTCTTAACAACCGTTCAACCCTTCCTAATAAAACCATGAAGTATCAATTTCCAAAAGTAATAATCAAGACGAAGAGAGCATTACAATTTAGCAAACCTCTCGAACAAGGGTTTTCAATAAATAACAACTGAATAAACAATTACACAAGGATTCCCACACCGCAACCAGAATAAAGGAACACCATAATCAAAATGCACAAAAAAAAACCGACAATCCATAAGGTTTCACAATTTAACAACAAATTTCCCACATCGACTATACTAACCAATAATCACAAAAGAAGGACTCAAAACTGACTTAATAAGATTGCAACATAAAAATTAAATCATTCCCCATGAACCAATAAATCAATTTTCCCAATTCGCCATTAAATCCTAAACAATAACATCCGTACTATCACATTTATAATAAATTTTTAAAAAATAAAATTTCTACATTTATAATAGTCATAATGACAATTTTTATTTTATTCTATTTTAATTTAAATCGTAACTTTAACACCTATATATCTATATATCACTAACTTTAGTAATAATAACCAAATAATTAATTATATAAAAATTCTAATAAATAAATAAAAATTTTAAACATTAATATATATATATATATATATATATATATATATATATATATATATATATATATATATATATGTATGTATGTAACTCTTAACAAATTTATATTTAACCATCCAACTTGATTGTACTTATTTTATTATATTTAACAATGCATTTACACTGAATAAATATACATACTTTTATAGAGAGATATATATATATATATATATATGATAAAATGCACATAAAACGAATTTCAATAAAAGTTGAAATATATTATAAATTGCATATAAATCAAATTCAATAAAAATTGATATATATTATAAACTGCATATAAATCAAATTCAAATTAAAGTTGACCATTCAATAAACAAATATAAAATTAAACTAAATTTAAATTTTAAACAAAATAAACCAAAGCAAGCCACAGCTTGCATGGGCCTGTCGCGACTGTACGCAGCCCTTACGGCTGCTGTACATAGCGGCCATAGGCCGCTGTACACAGCAGTCCGTAAGGACTACTGTACACAACATGGCCTATGGCAGGGGCGGGGTACGGCCCAGCCGTCCCCCCAACCCCCCATTAAAACTTTTCATAATATAAATAAAAACTTCGATAAAACAAAAACACTTTTCATATAATGTTTTATTTTTTTGGTATTTTTTTATGAACACCGAAAACAACGAAATAAATCCTGAGCCTGGTACAGTATACGGCTACGAAAAAGTTCAATTTTCATTTTTTAAAAAAAAATATAAATACTTTTAAACAACCGATTTCAATAAAAAGAAAACAAGATATATATATATATATATACATATATATACACGAAATTTTCTCTGTATATATATATACATATTATATATATTTCAATAAATAGAGATACAGTTATATATACAAAATTATACAAACACAGATAATTTAATTTTCTGTATAACATACAGATTCATCACATATTTAAAATTTTATATTAAAGATAATCATAAATTTCAAATTTATCTAAACACAAAAATTGATTTTTTCCTATTGGTTTGTTTACCAGGAATCATTAAATTCTCAAATGAAGGTTTTCCTATATTCACAAAAATTATTTTTTTATAAAATTTATTTATTTATTTATTTTTATTTTCTTTTTTTCTTTTCTAAAACAGATAGATGAAAGAAAGGGTACGAGAAGAAGAAGACTACGAGAGGAACCTGGAGTCCAAATGCAAATTTGAAGATGCCTGCTTGACTCTGATGCCCTCGAATCCGATTCCAATCCTTAGTCCAGAACGAACTCAACAATGACTTGAGCAACTTCAACTTTCTGATCTTCTGTGTGTGTGTGAGAACTCCTCAAAAATTCATAATTAAATAAAAATAAAATGCCCCTTTCTCCAAACTCTCTAAAAATCCCAAATTAAAAGAAAATCAATTCTTTAAAACAAGTTTTTTTTTTCTAACTCTCAATCCCTATTGGCTCACACTGTCTTTTTATTCTTTTATTTGTTTTATTGCTTTAATTCCTATTTTGCAACTATTCTTGCACCTCACATTACATATTTATTTTAAATAAATTATTCTCATAATTATCCACAACCAATTTAATTAATTAAAATAATTAAGCCATATTTAATATTTAATTATTAATTAATTGCAATATAAGATTTTCAAAATAATCAAATTATTTAAATATTTAAATACCATTTAATCCAACATTAAAAATAAATAATTTATTTCATTCATTAAGCTAAGTCATAACTATAAATGCCCTCATAAATAAAAATAAGACAAAACACATAGCACAACACACAATGATGACAATTGCATAAAAATCAACTATACCAAACAATGAGACGACCTAACATCATGGAACGGGAGGACTTCATCGTCACCTCTGTTTCAACATTTAACTGTTGGGTTATTTGGTGCTCACCCTGTCCTGCCGAAGCAGGTGGAATCGAAACTTGTACCTACAAATCCTGCATACAAACGAAGTTGTGTACATGTGCATACATATATATAACATCAAAGCATTAAATCAAAGTACTTCATTGTGAGAAGGAATCGCAACATAGTAGGGCACTCGTGAACGAGTGATGCCATATTTTCCTTCATCACACCTATTCTAACAATTATAATATGACCAATAAATCAACATTTCTAACTAACAATCATCTCATAACATATCTAATTAAATCACTGCATCATATCATAATTTTGAAAATCAACTAATATAACCAATCATACTGTTATACGAAATAATCATGTCCATAATGTAACAATAGCATCATCTAATGTCTAACTAACCAAATCAAACAATATCATCATCGTCACAAGTAGCAAACAACCGCATTGAAAATTACTAAATCCTACCAGAAAGAGGAGGGGTATTATAGAATGAAGGCCGACAGCCTTTAAGGCTGCTGCAGCTGGCCGCAGTGTGCACAGACTATACTACAGTCTGTGGGGTTGTGGCCTCCACAGGCTGCGACCAGTAGCCTAGGCTGCCATGCGCAGCCTGCGGGCTGCGTACTGCTACCCGCAGGGGGCCGTGTGGGTACGGCTTTGGCCGACCCCACCCCCTACAATTTTCTTTATTTTTTATTTATTTTATTTTACTTAATTTTATTTTTATATTATTTTTATATTTATTTATTGATTTTTCCTTTTAAATTTATAATCACGAATTATGTGCTGAGAACGGGTACATCCATAGAGTCGGACAGAACAAAAATTCTGATTCTTTCACCTAACTTATTTATTTATTTATTCATTCTTCCTCATTTTACCTCTTTTGACGTAAGTGGGCGTTGATTGTAAATTCTGAACAAGAGGCTCTTCATAGAGGCATCGGTATCAAGCAGGCTTCATCAGTTTCTCGAGAGTGCGGGACTCTAGGTTCCACTCTCTCCTCTTAATTGTTTTTGAATATGTAAAAATAAATAAATAAATGTGTTTTGAATCAATCTTTGCTTGTAAAAGAAAATCTTTCTAAGAATTAAATTTAAATGAGTTCTTTGAGAAAATAAAATAAATAAACAAGTGAGTAAATATGGTTGGTTGTTTGAAAGAAAAGAAAACTTCTAATAGAAATTTAATGATTAATAATTGGCTATTGTCATTTGAGAAATCATTATGTAGTTTCTTTTATAATTTGATCATGAAAAATATTGATCTGATAAATAGATTAAATTTGAATATATATATATATACACAATTTTGAAGAGGTATATATATGTTTGTTCTTATTTAGATATATTATTACTTGAATAGAAATTGGGTACAGACAAATCTATGTCTGGTTGGTGTTAATAAATATATTCTTAAGGATTATTATATTTATATTTATATAAATATTTGTATATATTAATATGTACCAATTATATAAGCATAGTCTTTTATTGTTATTTTATATATATTCTTAAGGATTATTACATGTAATAAATTAATTATTTTATATAAAATGCAAAAATTACATTTTTAAAATGTAATAAATTAACATTAAACTAAATAATTATAATTCCATTATGAAATAAATAATATTAAATAAAATAATCAAAATTTACATTTTTAAATAAATATATTATAATTAAAATTTTTAATAAAATAAAATATGTATATAAATATACCACACATATATATATTTATGTATATAAATAAAAATTAAATCAAAAATATAAAATTTAATAAAATGAATGTATATATATATATTCGGTATATTTATATACATATTTTATTTTATTAAAAATTATAATTATAATATATTTATTTAAAAATGTAAATTTTGATTATTTTATTTAATATTATTTATTTCATAATGGAATTATAATTATTTAGTTTAATGTTAATTTATTACATTTTAAAAATGTAATTTTTGCATTTTATTTAAAATAATTAATAATGTTTAATATGTTATAATAAAAGACTATGCTTATATAATTGGTACATATTAATATATACAAATATTTATATAAATATAAATATAATAATCCTTAAGAATATATTTATTAACACCAACCAGACATAGATTTGTCTGTACCCAATTTCTATTCAACTAATAATATATCTAAATAAGAACAAACATATATATACCTCTTCAAAATTGTGTATATATATATATATTCAAATTTAATCTATTTATCAGATCAATATTTTTCATGATCAAATTATAAAAGAAACTACATAATGATTTCTCAAATGACAATAGCCAATTAGTAATCATTAAATCTCTATTAAAAGTTTTCTTTTCTTTCAAACAACCAACCATATTTACTCACTTGTTTATTTATTTTATTTTCTCAAAGAACTCATTTAAATTTAATTCTCAGAAATATTTTCTTTTACAAGCAAAGATTGATTCAAAACACATTTATTTATTTATTTTTACAAATTCAAAAAAAATTAAGAGGAGAGAGTGGAACCTGGAGTCTTGCACTCTCGAGAAACTGATGAAGCTTGCTTTATACCGATGCCTCTATGAAGAGCCTCTTGTTCAGAATTTACAATCAACGCCCACTTACGTCAAAAGAGGTAAAATGAGGAAGAATGAATAAATAAATAAATAAGTTAGGTGAAAGAATCAAAAATTTTGTTCTGTCCGACTCTATGGCTGTACCCGTTCTCAGCACATAATTCGTGATTATAAATTTAAAAAGAGAAATAAATTAAAAAAAAAACAATAATATAAAAATAAAATTAAGTAAAATAAAATAAAATAAAAAATAAAGAAAATTACAGGGGGGTGGGGTTGGCTGAAGCCGTACCCCCTACGGGTAGTAGTACGCAGCTCGCAGGCTGCTGGTCACAACCTGTGGAGGCCGCGGCCCCACAGACTGTAGTACAATCTGTGCAGACTGCGGTCGGCTGCCTTAAAGGCCATCGGCCTTCATTCATTTTATTAAATTTTATATTTTTGATTTAATTTTTATTTATATACATAAATATATATATATATATTTGGTATATTTATATACATATTTTATTTTATTAAAATTTTTAATTATAATATATTTATTTAAAAATGTAAATTTTGATTATTTTATTTAATATTATTTATTTCATAATGGAATTATAATTATTTAGTTTAATGTTAATTTATTACATTTTAAAAATGTAATTTTTGCATTTTATTTAAAATAATTAATAATGTTTTTTCATAGGTAGTTATATATCTTTGAAGGCATTAGTTTATTTATTTTTATTTGGTTGAATAAATAATTTAAACATAAAATTTGTTTTTATTTCGTTGGTTGTGGATTATATCGAGTCAATTGTATTTGATTATAATTAGAGTTTTGGAATCTTGTATTGATCAGTTAACTAGGGAAATTAATCGAATTATTTAATTGGGAGTGGAGTTAAATGGTGCAATTGTGCAAATTATAATGCGAGTTCTCTTTTATGTTATGGTTTTATTGCGGGCAAGTAAATTACATGAATTTCGTCGAACATATTGTGTTTCATTATATCATTTTATAATTGAAATGTTTTATGCAAGAGAGTTAATTGTTCACTTCTGATTATGAAATTGTGTGATTTAGTTATTGTGTTTCTATTTAATAGTCGTAAACTTTTCTCGTCAATGTCGGAACCGTTGTTGTTTGTGAAACCTTGTTCCAGAGGTTTATTATTTTAGAATGTTATTGTCATCTTGTATTTTTGTGATTAGAATATTACATGACCCTTGAAATGTTTTCATACATTAATAATCAATTTGTATATTATAATTTGATATCGTTGAATGTTTAAGTTTTGAGTATTAGTTTATTGAGTAGTATTTGACTAGTGATAAGGATTTGATATCTATTGTAAGTGCCTATACTAACTATTTGTTTGTTAACCAAGAATGATGTGAAATCACTATTTTCTATCATGGTGGATAGCTATAATAAATATAAGTATATGTTTTATCATGAGCTGTCTAGCTAAAAGGGAATGTTGTTATGCCTTGTGACCTTTCTTGTGCAAGTATGAATAAACATTTGGGTAGGCTATTTTATTTTATTTTTGCAAGAATATGCTTACCTAGTTCATCAGTCTTCGGCTTCACCTAAGTGGGTGGCAGCCGCCTAAGAAACTGTCTAGGGTGATGGACCCTAGAAAGGGTTGCATACCCACTCTTCTAGTATGTAATTTTGTATGGGTCACATAATGCTTATGAATAGAGGTTTGAGTTTAGCGTGTATTTGTGGTGTTGTGTTACTTTTGTGTTGGGGTAGATTCCTCCTTGAAAGTCTTATGAGTGAACCCTTGGTTGGTTAGTCAATGAGTTGGAGCAGCTCAAGTTGTTGAACTACGGTGCCTCTGTGAATTATATACGTAGGCAAGGCCATCGAGTGATGAGCTCCTGAGGCATTAGGTCGGGCCCCTTGGACTGTTCTTCTAAGTCTTGATTGAGTCTTGTTGTTTATTTCCAATAACGTAAAAACTACCATTGATTTATATAGCTTCTCTTACTGATCATGTGCTAACTATCTTTGATTTGATGTGTGTGCCAAGTCATGTAGACCTTGCAGGTATAGGCATTGGGAGCAAGGACTTGTCGATAAAATAGAATGTAAGAGGTATGTAAGTTGACCTAAGTAAGTAGACTCTATTGCCAAAGTTATTAAATCACTTCTATCTTTTCTTGTAGCTTGTGTGATCATTGAATATAGCTATAAGTAGTGAATTGTGTTGTTGTTATCTTTGTTTTCGTTGTTAGTTGTTTGTGAAGTAACCTCGCGTGCCCCAGAGAACTAAGTGTAATAGTGTAATGTAATGTGTTATGTGTTTATGGTTAATGTTCTTGCATGTTCAATTGTAATGTTTTAAAAAAAAAAATTATTTGCTTGTGTGTGTTCTCTGTGGTTTGTATGGCGGGCGTTACAAGGTGAAATAAATCACTTATGAACAATGCACAATTTTTATTTTTATTTTTAATAAACCTTTCGGCCCATAAATCCATTAGTCATTTCAATTCCAACAAAGTTTTGATGTAGGAATATTTGTAAAGCATCAAATATCATTTGCAACAATTTACAAAAACATGTGTCCAGACACCCAAAAATATTGCATTCTTTACATGTCCCTGCATTATTGCATATAGACACATATATCTATATGCATGTCGAAACAAAGTTTACCATACTTTTTTTTTTCTTTTATGTTTATTTGTAAATAAAATTATGTTTACAGTGCTAGTGTAATGTCTATTTGTAAACTTTTCTAAGATAAATCAATCTTTCTTTTAATGTAATATGAAAGTTAGTTCTATATAAAGCTATTGATTTTATTAGAAATAAGATTTTAATCTTGTTTATGTAATACAAAAACATATTCTTGTGTATAGAACAATGTAATTATATTACAATAAATTCTTAGATGAATCATTAGAAAGCTATTGATATTATTATAAATAAGATTTTAATCTTGTTTGTGTAAAATGAATAGATATTTTTTGTGTATATATATTAAACAAAAAATAATTTGCAAAGATATAAAGAACCTTATTACATAAGATAAAATGTAGCTACACTAAAATAATTGACATGTTTATAGCACTTTGTAGTCAAAATAAAATGTAATAATTTGATTTATTAAAATGTAATAAGTCAAATAAATATTACAATAAATTCTTAGATGAATCAGTAGAAAGCTATTGATTTTGTTATAAATAAGATCTTAATCTTGTTTAAGTAATACGAATAAATATTTTTGTGTATATATATTAAACAAAAAATAATTTGCAAAGATATAAAAAACCTTATTACCTGAGACAAAATGTAGCTACAATTAAATAATTCACATGTTTATAGCACTTTGCATTGAAACTATTGAGAGAGAAACATTTGTAACAATTCTTGAGGCATCTATGTATACATGTATGCATGTATACATGAATGGATGTGCACATAATGCAGACAAGAGTGAAAAGTATCTGAGGGATTTGAATGAGTCTGAAAGCACGATGAGACTCAACTTGCATTTGCAGTGTTAAATGAAAGAAAATAGGAGAAAGAAACTACTTATTAGGAATGCATATATCGAAGGGAAGCATAAAAATATGGATCCATGTAAACATTTACACATGCATGGATGTGTACATGTGTCCATGTAATTTGGTATGTAAACAAGAATCTATAGATGCCTGCGTGCATAGAGTTAGAAATGTCAGAAACAATTTGCATATGCAGTATTAAATGAAAGAAAATAGGAAAGATTAATTATTTATTAGCAATGCATATATCGAAGGAATGCATAAATATATGGATCAATGCAAACATTTATGCATGCAACGATGTGTACATGTTCCCATGTTATTTGGTATGTAAAGAAGAATCTATATATTCATGCGTGCATAAAGTTAGAAATGTCAAAAACAATTTGCGTTTGAAAGATATACAAAAAACATTTATGATTGAAACAAAAGAATAATACATTATTATTTTTTAACAAGTGTATAAAGGATATCTAATGATGCATTTGAATGCATGTATACATGAAAATATTTGTTAAATCTGATGATACATTCTAGTCTCGAAGAAACTGTCATACGTGCTCTTAGTTATCTATAATAAATAGGATTTAGAATTTTTTTTTGAAAAGAACTTTTGAATACAACTGTATGTTATTATAGTTATTTTGAAATCCCTCAGTGTTTAATTGCATAACCTTGATATTTTCTTCATTTTTTCCTCTATTTGGTATGGTGTGAATTTTGTTGTGATGGATGAAGGTATATTTGAGCTATAAATAGATAAAGCTATGTAAGGGTAATAAAGAAGAATGAGCTATGTAAGTGCAAAAAAGAGAGGGAATTGAGAGAATGATAAGATGCAAGTAAGGTATATGAATGCCTTATGAAAAGTATTTGATATGGGAGGCAAGGATATGCGACCCTAGATATGAGAATGAATGGAATGTAAATGGTAGGAATTTATCATTTTTGAATTACATGCTTAAAATTAAATGCAAGAAATAAAAAATTGAATGAGGGAGCTAGATTGAATGAAAAATGGAATGCGACAGATTGGTGTGATGCAAGGCAAGCATATAAATGGATTTTGATATTTATTTGATTTGAGAAGAAAGGATGTGCAAGGGTAGAAATGGAAATGAATGGAATCAATAGGGTATGAAGTGATCATTTCTTCCAACAAAGGGTGGAAGAATGTCTAATTTGTTATTGGTTATGCTTTTAAAAATCATCATAGGGCTGAGTGTCTCAATACAAACACAGAAAAAAGACTCATGTTCCATTTCTCACTCTCCTTCGTACTGTACAAGGTGTCGAGATCCTTGAGCTTCCTCGAAATGCGGCAAGAGAAGAATAGATATAAATATATAATGATATTTAAGGATACAAGAGTCAAAAGAGAAAACAAAGTAGAAGTTGTTATGCATATACTATGAAAATAATAAATACGTGGACTTTTTGATAGATATACCAATGAATACTTGTATTTCTACATGTGCATATTTATACATTTGTAGTAACAAATGTCCTTTATGATCTTGTTGAGGAAGCAAAAATGTATTTTTTTTTGTTTGAATTATTAAATGTAAATAATCTTAAAGATTTGTAAGAATGCTTGAGCCATCTATGTATACATGCATGCATGTATACATGTATCCATGAGCTCAGAATGCATAGAAGAGTGAAAGGAATCCTTGACATCTAAACGAGAAATTTGAATGGAAAACACTAAAATCGATTAGAAATAGAAATTTATAATCAAAGAATTCTAAATGCATCAAAGCACAATGAGACTCAACTTGCATTTGCAGTAGTAAATGAAAGAAAACAGGAAAAATGAACTACTTATCACCAATGCATATATGGAAGGAATGCATAAATATATGGATTCCTGTAAACATTTGTGCATGCATGGATGTGTACATGTGTCCATGTAATTTGGTACGTAAACAAGAATCTATATATGCCTATGTGCATAAAGCTAGAAATGTCAGAAACAATTTGCAATTGAAACATATACATTATTGTTTTTTGAACAAGTGTATAAAGGGTATCTAATGATGCATTTGAATGCATGGATACATGTAAATATTTGTCAAATCTTATTAAACATTTTATCCTTTAAGAAACTATCATATGCAGTTTTAGGGATCTATAATAAACAAGATTTAGAAAAGACATTTTGAAAAGAAATGTTGAATACAACTCTATGTTATGATAGTTATTTTGGAAGCCCTCGGTGTTTAATTGCATAACCTTGATATTTTCTTCATCTTTTTCTTTATTTGGTATGGTGTGAGTTTTGTTGTGATGGATGAAGGTATATTTGAGGTATAGATAGATACAAATATGTGAGGGTAAAAAAGAAGAATGAGTTATGCATGTGCAACAAAGAGAGGGAATTGAGAGAATGATGAGATGCAGGTAAGGTATATGAATAAGTTATGAAAAGTATTTGATATGGGAGGAAAGGATATGCAAGAGTGGATATGAGAATGAATGGAATGTAAATGTTATGAGTTTATCATTTTTTAGTTATACGCTTAAAATTAAATGCAAGAAATAAAAATTTGAATGAGGGTGCTGGATTGAATGAAAAAGGGAATGCAACAGATTTGTGTTATCCAAGGAAAGCATATAAATGGATTTTGAAATGTATTTGATTTCAAAAGAAAGGACGTGCAAGGGTAGAAATGGAAATGAATGGAATCGATAGGGTATGAAGTGATCATTTCTTCCAACAAAGGGTGGAAGAATGTCTAGTTTGTTATTGGCTATGCTTTTTAAAATCATCATAGGGCCGAGTGTGTGAATACAAAGATAGAAAAAAGACTCATGTCCCATTTCTCACTCTCCTTGGTACTGAATAAGGTGTCGAGATCCTTGAGCTTCCTCAAAATGTGACAAGAGAAGAGTAGATATAAAAATATAATGATATTTAAGGATATTACCTTAGAATTTATATTGCAATAACTTGAATATGACCTTGAAAAATATTTGAAAACCAATAAAATATTTAACAAATTAGAGAGATATATACTTCCTAAAATGAACTCTAAAATAACATATATCATTTTTTCTCATCTTCATAGTGCCAATATTATTCTGTAATACCACTTGTAATGAATCAAATTGCAGAATAAAACAATATAGTAAGAAATATACTACAAATACTTGATAATAGTAAGTCACTTTCAAGAGACAAGTTGTAAAAGTCTCCAAGAAGAACACAATTCAGAATATGATGATAATAAACTAACTACAAGATCCTATAAACACCCTTCTAATGTCTTAGAAATCACCCAAGCTAATGTAGATTTAAAATATGTAAATATATGTACATTTTGTTTTTGAGCAGCTAACATCTTAAATGTAACCATTGGAGTGATTAGACCATCTCTAGTAGAAATGCAAATAGATACATCAAGATGGATTAGCATTACCAAAAACTTGTAAAAAAACACAAAATGAAAACAATAAATATGGAAGGTCATGAAACCAAAAAAATGAAAATGGTGATGCGTTAGAAAACAATAAATGCATGGATAGAGAAATACATAGAGCTATTCACAGATATATGCATGGATGCATTGACAGACACCTGTATACACAAAAAATAGAACTACATGGACAAATGGAGAAATGAATACATGTATACATGGATCCATGCATATTTACATATAGATACAAATGCATATGTTACATGGAAGGATGTATTTATATAGACATGGAAATATGGGTGAAGGCATATATGCATATATGCATGAATGGACAATATGCATGATTGTATCTCAACATACAACTTTTGATTTTTTTTATATTGGAAAATTAGCATTTATCTATTTCTATTTATCAGAATAGCTTTATAAATCATTATTATTATAGAAAATCAGTGAAATGTGATCGCATAGATTGATTAAATAAATTTAAGGAAAGGCATAGTTTATAAAACTGGCAAGTAGAGGTACGCAATCCATGAGTGCAAATCGAATGCATTGAAATATCAGGAAAATGTGAACACATAAAGAGGTCAAAATAACTGAAGCAAATGCATTAAATGGCATCTAGCTAGTGGGGAAGGTGCTAGTATGGCTTGGTGGCCATGGGTGGCCAGCATAGGTGCACAAATGAATATGTGCATGTTGTACATGCACACATGTATAGATGGATGCATTGTAGTACCCCTTCGTTTATGCTTATGCTTTCTGCTGTTATGTTTTCACATTGTTAGAATATGATACTTTGTTTGGATATTTTGATCGCTAGTTTTGAGCGATAGTGGATTTATTCTGTGACATGATACATTTTATTGGTGATTATTGATTTTTGATATACTTTGAGATAGCGTAGATGTTTACTTTCAATTGATTATTGCTATACATATGTTTTGATGGACTAACAACTATTTATTTCATCAGTTTATTGTGACGTGTATTGATGTGGAGAATGGAATCACATCACTTGCTTGCGAGTTCCCTGTGATATCTATGATTTTCTCTGCACATAATGTGTCTATTTAATGCTTTATTTATATATATTTGTATGCATGTTATTGCTTGGTTGCAGGAATTGCAGGTACATGACACCGAATCCACATGGGTACTCAGGTCTGAGCATGTCAAGACTCAACATAAATGTTGATCGGGAGATAGTAGTTTGGTTCACCCTAGTTTAATCTATAATCCTGGTCTTAGTACATCGTCTATTTTAGTTCAGAGTCATAGGATTGTTTTGTATTTCTTTGTTTGGATAAATTGTTTAAAAAGATAAATTTGGTTAATTTTTAATGATAGTTTATTGTGCTTCAAACTATTGTTATTTAAATTGATTTATAAATGTTGAAGAATTAAAGTTTGTTATTTAATTAATTAATTAGCTTATTTGGTTAAATAGTTTGGTCTTAAAAAAGATTAAATTTATTTAATTAAATATATAAATTAATTAAATTAAATATTTTGTGAAAAAGGTATTTCTGGTTATTAAACAAATTATTGCATGATAAAATTGTAAACTTAAAATAAATTAAATAAGGCATGCAAATTAAATATTAAAAAAAATTAAATTTAAAAATTATTATTTGCATGCAAATTAAAATGGGAAGATTGTCGAGAAGTGGTGGGGAAGATATTTTGCAACCACTTCTCGACATGTGTGTGAGTGCAATAATTGTTTATGGTTGTTGAAAATTTGTTTACGGAGTTCATTGTGGATCTGGGATTGCACAGGGGCTATTCAATTTCCTCACGGGGAAAATTATCAAAGCTTTTGCAAAGTTTTTCTCTTTGTGCTATTTGGAAATTACTGTATATTTGTGGAAAATCTTTTGTTTGTATCTTTGGATTGGGATTTGTTGTACGTGAAGAAATAGGAAGCTACAGGCAACAGAGGCAACATAAGCTTTTCTTCACTAGATAGCAAAGGAAAACAGGTATTCTTTTTGGTAAATGATTTATTTCTTTCTGTGAATAAAATTTCATTAGTTTCTCGAAGAGAATATTTGTGAAAAGAAACAAGTTCAATTTTAAATTCCTGTATTTCCCGAAATTGTTTTTTGTAACTGGATTTGTGAAAATTTGTTTTGAAAATTCGTTGCTTTAGAAAACCTCTATATGATATTGTCTATAGAAATTAGTTAAATATTTATGGGAAATATTTGTTGAAAGAGAAAATTAAACCTCTATGTAATCTTGAAATTGTGCGAAAATATTGTGTAAATTCTTCTTTGAAATCCCTGTTAAAATTTGTTTATTTTCTCAATTTCCCCGTTGTTACTTCTCTGTTTAAAAATCCTCTGTTATTTTTTAGAGAACCCTAATGTAACACCCCTCCTTTTTGTACTCTGATAATCAGGAAATGTTTTCCTATGTTATGCTTCGATCATGTTAACATGTGAATTAATGATGCTTTATGCTCTGATTATGTTAATGATGTTAGCTTTGTCAGTTAGTGATATTGTATTGGTGAAGGGGACGAGGTTGTATCACTCGCTTGCGAGTGCCCTACGATTCTGAGATTTCCTCTTCACGGTGTGTCTGATCATATTATGTATATATGCATGTTTGACATGCTCTTTGTTGCAGGTTGGCAGGTATATGACATCAACTCCACCTGGTTTCCAGGTCTGAGCGTGTCCATTGACCAACAGAAATTAATTGGGAGATAGTAGCTAGGTTTTCCGAACTAGGTCATCACCCTAGTCATAGCGTGTTGTTGGTTTGTCTTCGGGGCCAGTTGTTTTAACTTGGTCGTTTCCCCTCGAGTGTTTATTTAATTTCAAGTTTAAGTTTATGAAATGACTTGCGTAGTTTGATTAATGATTAAATGTGTTTAGTTGCAAGCTATAGGTGATTAAATAGCTTTTGGAAATTAGAAATGATGAATGTTTTGTCTTATTGAGATGTTGGAAAATTAGTGGTTAATTAATTAATTTAATTGAAGTAATAAAATAGTCTAATTTTGAATTAGATTTACTTTATTGATAATTTGAATTAATTGTGTGTATTCATTAAATTATCCCTATGAATTAAAAGTGCTAAAAGTTTTAAATGCTTTTGTTGAAAGAAAATGTTAAAATGTTTTGAATTCAAATTGGAAATAGAAAATGGGTTAGAGTTATTAAAAAATTCAAATATTTCTTATGCAAGACTTTGGGGTAAAGGAGATATTTTCAGAAATGGTTGACTATTTGGTAAAAAGATATTTTTGTTTGAAAGGGGAAATTTGAAATTTAATTTAGTGTGAATTTGAAAGTGAATGGCATTTGTATTGAATTTAATTAGAATTTGAATTTGGATTTAGAAGTTGAATTTGAATGTGAATTTGGGGAGTTTGAAAAGAAAAGGATATATTGGATTTAGGGTTTTCTTTCAACCTATCCATGGAATTCTTGGTTTTGAATGCTTTGGTGGAGAGGCTTGGAGGAGGTAAAAATGGTGGAGTTGAAGGATTGCTTGGAAATCTCCATGGGGAAACTTGTAAATCTTGGAGAAAACATAAGGTTCTACCTTTCTTTTCCCTTCCTCTTCTTGCTCATTTGAATGATTAAATCATAGTGTAGATTCAATGAAAACTCATGGAAAAGCTTTTAAACTTGGAAATGGTGGATAGTTTTGGATTTGAAAACCAAACATAGAAATTATACCAAGTTTTTTGAAAGAAAGTAAAAGAAAACTCCATTGTTGATCTAGTTTTGAAAACCCAATTGCTTATTTTGAAATAAGTTCTATTCCTTGATTTGGGTGGGGATTATTTTCATAAGTTGAACATGAAATCAAGTTTTGGGCATAGATAATTGTGAGTACAACCATATATTTTAATATATGAAATACCCACAAATATATATGTCATATATTTGTTATTTGAGAAAAATTTTAAAATATGTTTAACCCATAAAATTTCTGGTAATTTCGTTTGAGAAAACGTAGGAAATTATAATTAATTTTATTTTTGTTTTTGGGTGAGGTGGGAGGTCAAACCCCACCCCACCGTCGCCACCACCGCAGCCGCCGCCCGGCAGGGAGGCGGCGCTGTGTGCGAAGCACACAGCCACCTCCGCCCCGCGGGGAGGCGGGGCACTGTGTGCCCTGCACACAGGCTCCGCCGCCTGGAAGGGAGGCGGGCGCTGTGCGCTGAGCGCATAGGCTCCGCTGCCCGGCCGGGGGGCGGGGCTCTGTGCGTGGAGCGCACAGGCTCCGCCACTCATGGCGGTGAGGGCACTGTGTGCCATGGCTTCGGCCCTTGGGGTTTCTTTAAAACATTTCACTTTTAAAAGTTTAATTCTGTTATTTAATTTGAATTTATTTTATATGTATATTATTTATATTACATTTTATATATTATATATAATATTTTAATATTGTATATTATATAAAATATAATATTTTAATATATATTAAATTAAAAGAATTTTAATAAGTTTAAATGTATGTTATGTGAATCATGAGGTTTTTGAAATATAAATTAATTGGAAAATATATGTTTATGTTATTTGTTATAGTTTATTCAATGGGGGTTATATTTTAAGTTAGTTAATTGATTCATTTGCAATGAGATATTATTTTATTTGGTATCTTTTATTTGATGGGAGTTTAGACTTAAAGTGTTATAATTTATTTAATTGCAAAGAAAATATGATCCGGGGAACAATTTTTTAGTGAAAATTGAAGTGTTCCCAATACTCCAAATTTCAGCTTCATCAGAAAGAGAACGACGTCTTGGTTCCAACGCAACTTGAACGGGGCGAAAAGGACTCCATTTGTGCAAGTTACGGCCAGTCAAACTTTCAGTCAAACTGGATTCAGGGGCATCCAAAAGGTGAAAAAAATAATCATCTCAGAAATCGATGGAACTGGTGTCATCTCAAAGAGCTCATCGAGACAATTCTGCCGGTGTTCGTTTCGTCGAAATCCGACATCGTACGCGAAAGTTATCAGTGGTCAAAGCTTTCATTTGACTTTAATGTTGACCGTACGGATGCTGACGTCAGCAGTCAATCCGTACTGTATGGATTATACAGACAAATTCTGACCCGACACATGGTAGGTGAGTCATCAATACAGAACCAATCAAATGCTGACATGTGGCAGTCCGTACAATTAGCCAGTGTTGACGTGGCAGTCCAGTCAGCTTGACACGTCATCATTACCAGTGAATAGGAGCTCGACACGTCATCCGTTTTGACAGCGTATGGTTTGTACAGTCAGTGCCTTGTCAGCGTACACAGTTGATGTTTTGGCGAATTGGAAGGCGACACATGTCCTTTGGTCGGTGGCTTGGTTCGTTCAACGGACTGGTAAAATTAGTGGCCCAGTTTTTGAACCCGTGACCACCACTTCCCCGAAACAGCCGCCAACCGTTGCGCCCGCAACAATAGTCTTGTTTATATAAGGATCGAGATTGGTTTTATTGTTAATTTTGTTTGGATTTCATTTTAAAAATGGACGGTCGGGGGGTTTGAACCCCCGACCATCTGGTTCAACAAAAAACAACTAACCGCTGCGCCACGCCACCAGTCTGTAATATTTGTGGCATCGGTTAGTTTTATTGAGTAGTTGTTAGCCGAGCCTCTAACAAATGGCTAAATAATCCATAAACAAACAAACAAACAAAACCACTATAACCAAAAGATTGCAGAGGATGGAATAGATCTGATACGAGCTGATCAGGGAAGATATGCACTTAATGAAGTGGTTAAGCCTAATTAGGCAAAATTCTTGTATAAAAAGAGGGGATAGGCCTTGATTTTAAAAAGTCCAGGTGGAGATAGCGGGAGAGTGCTCGAGAGTCTTTGAAGACATTTCTGCATATCAGAGTACTGTCATGCTGCTGAATGCTTGAAGGAGATAGTCTTGAAGCCATTGTAATTGAATTTGGAGCTAATCGGATCGGTCCTCCATTGGAGAGGGACCCGGAGACGTAGTCCTTAAGGACGAACTCCTTTATCAACTTTGGTTTCGTCTCTCTATTTCTTCTATCTTTTCTTTCTCAGTTTATTCTTGGCATTTAATTATTTTATGTTCATTTATTTCATTTGAGCATTTAAATTTGTAATCACCTAAGTTAAACGTTGTAATAATCGATCTTTTATGTTAAGCATTCTGTAGCATTTAGTCCTAGATCCTAAATAGATCAAAATATCATTTTATTTGATATATTTAGATAATGTTAAATGTTAAACTAGAACTTTTAAACCATCATGTGATTATTATAATTGTGGAAATTGATATTTCAGTATATTGTCATAAATTTCAATTAAGTGATTTTAAGCCGTTATTCAAACAAATATTAAAGGCATATCTTATTTATTTTTCTAGACGTCTAATTATATAATACGATTACGGAACTGAAAGTAAAAGATGAACTTATTAATTAACCTAAATGATTTATTAATCAAGTGATCTATCCATGGTATGTGATCATGAAACTTAGGGAGAACGGTTGATTTAAAATTTAACCAGAAAGCTGCATCATTAAAGTGTTTGATTATGAGTATGGTTACAAAATTTAGAGTAAATGATCTGTTCTTTATATATTCCAATGTCATGATTAGAAATGGGATAAATTGACTGGATAAATGCAAGTTATGAAATCTGTGTTTGAATGGAGTTAATAAATCCGAACATTAGTTTACTTATGTGTCCGAAGTGTTTTCAATGCTAATGTTTCGCCTTCGATGTTGTGAAATGAGAGTGAATGTTTTGTGAATCTTCCTGATTTGGGTTCATTTATTTGTATGGGTGGTTTACGTGTTAGTATATGATTGTTGGCTTTAAGTCGTATCTTGTTGATCATGTAAGTCTTCCAGCAGTGTTTTCTTGAGATAATGTTGTGTCTCTTATGTTTTGCTTTAGCTTTATTGGATTATGTGTAAGTTAAGCTCAAGTGGTTACTTGGTTCTTTGAACAGGTTGTGTGATCTGGTGATTCATGGTTGAGTCGAGTTATCAATTGTTATGTGGGTTTCTTTATGTAGTCAACCTTGTGTTAGCCTTGGGTAGTGCACGTTTTGGTTTCAGTTTTGGACATCCGTAGTGATGTGTTGCCTATTGAGGTGTTTGGTTATTTGTGATAAATGTTAGTGCATTGTCTACCCTTGGCATGTGGTTGAGTTATGTGTTGTCGATAGGGGAGTGGCTTTCAAACGAGCGCCGGGCCCAAAGTGGTCCCAGGATAACTCGTTTGAGAGTTAGTTAATTAAGTGAAAATTAAAATAACTTACTAGGGAGAGAGTAGCTTTGAACATTAATAAGATAATTTAGCCTCGCTCATTGGCTCAAGGGCTTGTACGAGACTTGAGATGAGTCAGGAAGGCCTGGAATGGCAAGATCATTATCTTGTCTTCTTGAAAGATAATCGATTCCGCTCTGGTGGGCATATGGCGCCGAGTTCGTGAGAGGTTACCAGGATATCCAGAGAGGGGAGCCGGGACCTAGGAAGAACACCATTGGATAACCAATGCAGCCTTTGCGATGACACTCCTCCTATGACAGCAGTCGGTATGGTGTTGTACCGTGAGTTTATTTTGTACGGTGATGGTACTCAATTTTTGTACTCTGGAAGCATTGTAACCTTTGTGTTAAGTAATGTGGGTTTTGTTCTTGTTTCAGTTCAGTGTGCTTGCTTGTGTCTAGTGGTAGATGGTCTTATCTAGGAAATCCTGGTTACTATCTCCTAGCACAGAGGGAGTGGGGCCTTTGGGTTCCACGTGGTCGGGTGGCGTGCATCTTTCTGTTGGTTCTTCTTCATGTTCGTGCGTTCGAGATTTCCAGTTGGAGAGCTCGTTGGATGCTGTTGCTTTTCTGACTTCGTTCTTTTCAGTTGAGCTTTATTTTACCCCTTAGTTGTTATCGAGGTGGAATTTGTTATATGTAATCTTTTGGTTGGATTTGCCTCATTCGGGGAATGAGTGATGTAACCTTATTGTTTAAATGTTAAATTGGAATCTTGAGGTATTATTTATCCTTGTTGTAAATTTATCTTGTATGGAATGTATGTTGTTTCATTTCCTTAAGTGTTTAATGTTTCAGTTTATGTTAATGTTATTTGTTGTTGGGTTTATAAGTAATCTTTGTCTCGTGGCCTTAGAGGTTGTTGGCAATATGTATTCATCTTACATGTTATGTGTACTTAAACAAAAAAAGAAAAAAGAAAAAAATTGGTATGTTTAAGTAGTGAATTGCAACTTCCTCTAGGGTTGCGTGGTGGGGCATTACACCTAAGGGTTTATATATATATACAAATTAAAATATATATATATATATATATATATATATATATATATATATATAGGTATGAAATCTTTCTCATATATAAATTGGATTGTTAAAAATGTATTTTCTTTTTATTATTTCCGTCGCCGTACTGGCGCGTCAGAATTTTTGTTATTTTAAAAAGAAATTCATATATTTTCGTCCACTGTACGGACGAGTTTTTAAATGTAAATTTTTTTAAAAAAAAAATTACAATGGGGAGGGCCGAAACCCTCCCCACAGTTCATTGTGCTAGGCGCAACCTCGCAAGGCAGTGCACAACAACCAAAGGCCGCTGGGCGCAGCCTAGCAAGGCTGTGTCCTTCTCAATGGAAGGTTGCGGCTGTGGCCGCAAGCCTTACCATTGTTTGTTTTGTTTTGTTTTGTTTGTTCTTTTTTTTTTTTATATATATCGATTATTAAAATCAATTTTTTTATTAATGCGTAATTTAGTAATTAATATATATATATATATTAACTTAAAATATATAAATATATATATATATATATATATATATATATATATATATAATATTTCTTTATTTAAAAAAATAATTTTTCTTTTGTGATTAAAATATGAAAATATATAAAATATTTGATAGTATAAATTTTTTTTTAGTTTTCGTCTCTCTCTGAAAATAAAGAAGTTATAAATAGAATTTATTTGAAGCAAATCTTTAGTCATGTAAGAAAAAAATTACTATTTTAATTGCTATAATTTTTATATTAATTCCTTTGTATAACTCGATTTAGTAAATCTAAAAATTAGATATTTATAATTCTTGATTTGCTATTTTAAAATCGTGTTTTCTTTTGTTGGGAAAATGGGGAATTATTAAGTGTTATTAAGTCTTCCAGATGTAGTCTTTTCTTGGGAAATAAAATATTACTATGGTTTCATATGTGTGAACAAACTAGGATAGTGCACTGGATTTTTGTAAACGAAATTGTGACATTTATTGTGGTATTTCTGGTATTATATGTTGATCTCTTTGTGTACTTTGTCTAACCTAGATAGAAAACTTAGAAATCCATGTTATGTTTAGGGGAGTGGCTTTTTGTAAGGGCCGAAACACAAAGTGGTGTTAGGGTAACTTACAGAGAGTTAGTAACTCAGTGAAAATTAAAGAACATAGTAGTTAGATTAAAACACTTAACAAGATATTTTGCCTCACTTATGACTCTTCAGCTACTTCAGTCATGAGTATAAGATGAGAAGGCCTGGAATGGAAAATCGGTGTCTTGTTCCTTCAAAAGAAATTCGATTCCACAATAGTAGGCAATAGGGGTCGGGTTTCATAAGAGGTTACCAGGGTAACCCAAGGATTGGGGGCCGGAACCAAGGAAGAAACACCAGGGTAACCTTTGCAACATTGTGATGACACTCCACCTAGAATAATAGTTAACCTTGTGTTTGTATTACATTCAATTATCTAAATCTGGAAGCAATGTAACCATTAGATTGTTTTGTACTAGTGTCTAGAGTTAGTAGATTAGGTCTAGGTAACCTTATTACTATCTCCTAGCATGGGGGGTGGACCTATGCGTACCACATGGTTGGGTGAAATGTGCACCTTACTCCATTGGGTCCCTAGTTTGATCACAACATTGAGAGCTATAATGGATGGAGAGCTCACATTTGGAACTTATGAAAACTTCTTCATTGTAATTTTGTAAATTTATATTGTAAAACATCCCTCAAATGTTGTGAGGTGAGCACTTGTAATTGTAATTATTATTGAACTAAATCATCAGATGAATGAGAAATGTACTACTATATCAAATACAATGTATGAGACAAATTTGTACTTTATGTTATCTTGAATGGAAATTTCAATGTTATGCAATGTTTATCTTTATGTTATTAAATAAAATGTGCAATGCAAAATACTTAAGTCACTTATGGAAAGTCAAAGTAGTGTAACATCGCATAACTTAATGAATGTATGCAACTAATTAACTTAATCATTAATTTTTATTTTTTTTTAAACTATTACACCTTTATACACAATTGCAACATTCCTTAGGTTATTATGACAGGGCATTACAAATTGGTATTAGAGCCAGGGTTACAAACACTGGATGCTCTTGGTAATCACAAGCCCATTAGGTTGACCTAGTATGTAGTGTCACAACTGTTAGCCTTGGTTGAATAGTATCTACGACTCGTTATTGTTATGTGTAGGAACATGCCTAGGTGAGGAGGAAGAGGTCATGGTAGAGGTTGAGGTGGAGGCCGAGGGCCAATCCCTCATGTTACTTCCCCTCCTAGCCCTCATCACAGTGAACAGGCAGAATAGTTGGGTCAGAGAAATGAGGGACAAAATCTTGAACAGTCAGCAATAGAGGGTTCTCAGATACGTCCATTGTTAGAGGAGGTCCTAGCTCATCTTGGACCTAGGCAGGTAGATGAGGAGGAGGTTGTCAGAGAGATAGATAGATCTCTTAGGAGAGTAGATGACTCAGTACATCAGGATTCTATTATTGCAGGTCACATGAGGGATTTACTGAGGGCATGCCCTCCTACCTTTGATGGTACAAGAGGTGGCTTAGAGGCTGAGACCTGGCTACTGGATTTGGGTAGATGCTTCGCCATGCACCCATATGGTAGCAATACCCGTGTGAGATGCACTATTATGCACTTGAGAGGATTCGCCTCTACTTGGTGGCGCTTAGAGGAGCAGAAGCTCCATTTGGATATTGGTTCTGTGTCTTGGGAGATGTTTCTTGAGAGATTTAGAGCATGGTTCCTATCAGAACACTGGAGGCAGTGTAGGGCTGACGAGTTCCATGATCTACATCAGTTAGCTCTTTCTGTAGAGCAATACAAATGTAGGTTATATGAACTCAAGCAGTATGCTAGTATTGGCGATGATGAGCCTATGCTAGTATAACACTTCATCAGGGGTTTAAATGCCCACATCAGTGGTGGTGTCTAAGTCTTTGAGCCAAAGACTATGGAAGTCACGGTGGAGAAGGCTCGCATAGTAGAGGAGAACCTTATTATGGCTTTAGGTGGGCACACAAGAGTGCAGATTGGTAGTGCTCTTGCAGTAGGTTTTAGTCCATGGGGTGGACAGGCACAGATAGGTGGTTCCTCTAGGAACCAACAAACAACCACAAAGGGTGGGCAGTAACAACAACAACGAACACCTCAAAAGAACAATAACCCTCAACCACAACAATAGAATAGTCCTCAAACAAGAAAGGGACGTAACTGGTGGCGCAACAAGCGCAATAAGTAGGATTAGCCTACACATAGTGCTCAGTCTACTGTCAGTAGGGGTAGTTTCCAGCAATCCAATGCACCTTTGGGTGGCAAAGGATTTAGTAGAGGCATAGGTACAGGTTGTTACTCATGTGGCTAGCAGGGACACATAGCTAGGCAGTTTCCGATGAGAGCTTCTACTAGTTTTGGACCTGGACCTATAGTTTCAGAGCCTACAATGGGTGATGTAGGATGATCACATACAGTATATGCTGTGGTTAATGACCACCAAGCCGATCACCAGAACACAGTGGTCGAGACTTCAGGTAAGTTACATGGTATTAATGTGTCCATTCTTTTTGATTCCAGAGCCACTGACTCCTTTATTTCACCGACCATTGTAGACCACTGTGGTCTTGTGGCGGTAAAGCAAGGTGGTAAGTGGCAAGTTGAATTTTCCTGTGGGGTGAAAGTAGCAGTAGAAAACTTAGTACATAATTGTGAACTTAAAATTGGTACGTTAACTACCTTAGTAGATTTATATGTTACACCCTTAGGATCGTATGATATAGTATTAGGTATGGATTGGTTAGCATCTTATCATGCTGTAATTGACTGTCGACTTAAGACAGTTAGTTGCATTGATGATTTAGGTGCAAAATTGGAAATCGTAGGTATTCAAAGACCTATCTCTTTGCGGATGATATCTGCTATGCAATTAAAGAGATGTCTTCGTCAGGGATGTCAACTATTTGCAACAACAGTTACTAATTTGGAAGAGGGTGAGAGTCAAGAAGTATCTCTTGATGATCATCCTATTCTTAGGGAATTCGCAGATGTGTTTCCCAATGACATTCCTAGAATGCCACCGAAGAGGGATATTGACTTTAGGGTTGACCTAGTTCCTGGAGCTGAGCCTATATCTAGAGCTCCATATAGAATGAAAACTCAGGAGTTAGAGGAACTTCGTATCTAGTTAGAGGAACTATTAGAAAAGGGTTTCATTCGTCCTAGTGTTTCCCCTTGGGGAGCACCTGTCATCTTCATAAAGAAGAAGGATGGATCTCTTAGGCTGTGCATTGACTATCGTCAATTGAACAAGGTTATGATAAAGAATCGTTATCCTTTGCCTAGAATCGATGATCTTTTCAATCAAATTAAGGGAGCTAATGTGTTCTCTAAAATTGATTTGAAATCTGGATACCATCAATTGCGTATAGTTGAAGCAGACATTCATAAAACTACTTTTTGAACTCGTTATGGGCACTACGAATTCACAGTAGTACCGTTTGGGTTAACGAACGCACCATCAGTATTCATGATTTTAATGAATAGTGTATTTCATACATATCTTGATCACTTTGTCCTAGTATTTCTCGATGATATCTTAGTCTATTCGAGAAACATGAAGGAACATGAAGAACACTTGAGATAGGTATTGCAATGTTTAAGGGAAAATCAATTGTACACAAACCTGAAGAAGTGTGACTTCTTTCAAACTAAAATAAAATACCTTGGACATGTGATATCTGGTAAAGGTATTGCTATGAATCCTTCAAAGATCCAAGCTATTGTAGATTGGCCCGCGCCTACTAATGTAGGTGAAGTTAGAAGTTTTATGGGTCTAGCTAGTTACTATAGACGTTTTGTAGAGGGATTTTCTAGAAGAGGTCATCCTATTACTTCTCTTCAGAGGAAAGGGAAGAAGTTTGTTTGGATAGAACAGTGTCAGTTGGCTTTTCAAAGACTTAAAAGAAAAGTTAACTAATGTGCCTATACTGATTGTTCCTGATCCTACTAAGGATTTCGTAGTATGTGTGGATGCATCCTTAGAGGGTTTGGGAGCAGTTTTGATGCAAGATGGGTGTGTGGTTGCTTATGAGTCTCACAAACTCAAAGATCACAAACTAAACTATCCTACTCATGACCTAGAACTAGCTGTAGTTGTGCATGCATTAGTTCGATGGAGGCATTTCCTATTAGGTCATCATTTCAAACTTCATACTGATAACCGTAGTTTGCAATACATCTTTACGCAACCTAACCTGAATGCTAGGCAAAGACAGTGGATGGAGTTCTTGTGTGAGTACAATTTTGAAGTAAAATATGTTTAAGGCAAAGAGAACGTAGTGGTTGACGCTCTTAGTCGACGTTGATATGAGATCTCTGTTATTACTCTTGAAGTAGATTTCAGAGGTCAAATAGTAGCAGCACTTCCTAATGATAGATTATATCAGGAAGTGAGGTCAAAGATTGTAACGGGTAGACCTTTAGAAGGTCAATTTGTAGGGAATGTTTTAGAATCAAATGGTATATTATGACATTTAGGTCGTATTTATGTACCACATATTGAGAGTCTTCATACATTAATTATGACTAAAGCTCATCAAGCTCTGTATTCAGCTCATCTAAGAGTTAAGAAAATGCATGCTGATCTTCGGCAACTGTATTTTTGGCCTGGTATGAAATGTGATATTGTTGATTATGTATCAAGATGTCTTGAATGCCAGTGAGTCAAAGCTGAGCATCAACATCCTGCTAGATTATTGCAGCCACATCTCATTCCTGAATGGAAATGGGATATTATATCCATTGACTTTATTGTAGGGTTACCTACGTCATCACATCGACATGATGCCATTATGGTAACTGTTGATTGTTTGATTAAGGTAGCTCACTTTTCACTAGTACGATCATCTTATAATGCTTCATCTGTAGCTAGGATATTCATGGAGGACATCGTTAGATTACATGGGATTCCTCGTAGGATTATATCGGATAGAGATCCTGTATTTACTTTAGCCCTATGGACTTCATTACAACATGCCCTAGGTACACAGTTGAACTTTAGTTCAATGTACCATCCTCAAACTGATGGTCAAATGGAAAGAGTTAACCAAATATTAGAGGATATGCTTAGGATGTACATAATGGACCAACAGTCTCATTGGGAGGATTATCTGTACTTAGTAGAATTTGCTTATAACAATGGATATCAGAGTTCCATAGGTATGCCGCCATTTCAGGCATTATACGGTCGTCCTTGTCGAACTCCTCTGAGTTGGGATTGACTTGAGGATAGAGTATTACTTGGACCTGAGATGCTTCGTGACATGGAGCAACAGGTTGACCGTATTAGAGAACATTTGATAGCAGCTCAGGATAGGAAAAAGAAATATGCCGATGCACATAGGATAGACTAACAGTTTGCTATTGGTGATAGAGTGTTTCTTCGAGTGTGACCGTGAAAGAGTCCAATCCATTATGGAAAAGGCTCTAAGCTTGCGCCTCATTTCGTTGGGCCATTCAAGATTTTAGAGAGAATTGGTCCCATGGCATATCGACTCGCCTTACCATCCAATTTTTCTGGTATTCATGATGTTTTTTATGTATCCGTTCTTAGACCATATCATCCTGACATATCTCATGTACTTGATTGGAATGCATTACAGGTAGAGGACGGGCAGCTGGCTTTGGAGCCCGTGGCCATTCTGCAGCGCTGGACGCTCAGTCTCAAGGGTTGAGACATTGATCAAGTGAGGGTCCAATGGGATCCTAGCCATGAGGCTTCAGCTACCTAGGAGGATGCGACACGTATGAGGGAACTTTATCCCTATTTGTTCGCAGTGTTTCAGGAGAAAGCCTGATCCTAGGGGGAAGGATGTAGTACGCCTCCGTTTATGCTTATGCTTTCTGCTGTTATGTTTTCACATTGTTAGACTATGATACTTTGTTTGGATATTTTCATCATTGGTTTTGAGCGATAGTGGATTTATTCTGTGACATGATGATACATTGTTTTGGTGATTATTGATTTCTGATATACTTTGAGATAGCATAGATGTTTAGTTTCAGTTGATTATTGCTATACATATGTTTTGATGGACTAACAGCTATCTATTTTGTTAGTTTATTGTGATGTGTATTGGTGTGGAGAACATAATTGTATCACTCGCTTGCGAGTGCCCTGTGATATCCATGATTTTCTCTGCATGGTGTGTCTTTTTAATTCTTTATTTATATATTTTTGTATGCATGTTATTGCTTGGTTGCAGGAATTGTAGGTACATGACATCGACTCCACCTAGATACTTAGGTCTGAGCATGTCAAGACTCAATGGAAATGTTGATTGGGAGATAGTAGTCTGGTTCCCCCTAGTTTAATCTATAATCCTAGTCTTAGTACATCGTCTGTTTTAGTTCAGAGTCATAGGATTGTTTTGTATTTCTCTGTTTGGATAAATTGTTTAAAAAGGTAAATTTAGTTAATTTTTAATGATAGTTTATTGTGCTTTAAATTATTGTTATTTAAATTGATTTATAAATGTTGAAGAATTAGAGTTTGTTATTTAATTAATTAATTAGCTTATTTGGATAAATAGTTTGGTCTTAAAGAAGATTAAATTTATTTAATTAAATAAATAAATTAATTAAATTAAATATTTTGTGAAAAAGGTATTTCTGGTTATTAAACAAATTATTGCATGAGAAAATTTTAAACTTAAAATAAATTAAATAAGGCATGCAAATTAAATATTAAAAAAAAAAAAAATATTAAAAATTATTATTTGCATGCAAATTAAAATGGGAAGATTGCTGAGAAGTGGTGGGGAACATATTTTGCAACCACTTCTCGACATGTGTGTGAGTGCAATAATTGTTTATGGTTGTTGAAAATTTGTTTATGGAGTTCATTGTGGATATGGGATTGCACAAGGGCTATTCAATTTCCTCATGGGGAAAATTCTTAGAGCTTTTGCAAAAATTTTCTCTTTGTGCTATTTGGAAATTACTGTATATTTGTGGAAAATATTTTGTTTGTATCTTTGGATTGGGATTTGCTGTACGGGAAGAAATAGGAAGCTACAGGCAATAGAGGCAACATAAGCTTTTCTTCACTAGATAGCAAAGGAAAACAGGTATTCTTTTTGGTAAATGATTTATTTCTTTCTGTGAATAAAATTTCATTAGTTTCTCGAAGAGAATATTTGTGAAAAGAAACAAGTTCAATTTTAAATTCATGTATTTCCTGAAATTGTTTTCTGTAAATGGATTTGTGAAAATTTGTTGTGAAAATTCATTGGTTTAGAAAACCTCTGTATGATATTGTCTGTAGAAATTAGTTAAATATTTATGGGAAATATTTGTTGAAAGAGAAAATTGAACCTCTATGTAATCTTGAAATTGTGCGAAAATATTGTGTAAATTCTTCTTTGAAATCCCTGTTAAAATTTGTTTATTTTCTCAATTTCCCCGTTGTTACTTCTTTGTTTAAAAATCCTCTATTATTTTTCAGAGAAGCCTAAGGGTTTATATATATATACACATTAATATATATATATATTGGTATGAAATCTTTCTCATATATAAATTGGATTGTTAAAAATGTATTTTCTTTTTATTATTTTCGTCGCCGTACAGTCGCGTCAGAATTTTTGTTATTTTAAAAAGAAATTCATAGATTTTCATCCACTGTATGGACGAGTTTTTAAATGTAAAAAAAATAAAAAAAAATTAAATTACAATGGGGAGGGCCGAAACCCTCCCCACAATTTATTGTGCTAGGCACAGCCTAGCAAGGTTGCGTCCTTCTCAATGGAAGGCTGCGGCTATGGCCGCAAGCCTTACCATTGTTTGTTTTGTTTTTTTTAATTTTAATTTTAATTTTTTTATATATAGCGATTATTAAAATCAATTTTTTTATTAATGAGTAATTTAGTAATTAATATATATATATATATATATATTAAATTAAAATATATAAATATATATATATATATATATAATATTTCTTTATTTAAAAAAAGAATTTTTCTTTTGTGATTAAAATATGAAAATATATAAAATATTTGATAGTATAATTTTTTTTTAGTTTTCATCTCTCTGTGAAAATAAAGAAGTTATAAATAGAATTTATTTGAAGCAAAATCTTTAGTCATGTAAGAAATGAATTACTATTTTAATTGCTATAATTTTTATATTAATTCCTTTGCATGACTGGATTTAGTAAATCTGAAAATTAGATATTTATAATTCCTGATTTGCTATTTTAAAATCGTGTTTTCTTTTGTTGGGAAAATGGGGAATTATTAAGTGTTATTAAGGCTTGCAGATGTAGTATTTTCTTGGGAAATAAAATATTACTATGGTTTCATATGTGTGAACAAACTAGGATAGTGCACTGGATTTTTGTAAATGAAATTGTGACATTTATTGTGGTATTTCTAGTATTATGTGTTGATCTCTTTGTGCACTTTGTCTACCATAGATATAAAACTTAGAAATCCATGTTATGTTTAGGGGAGTGGCTTTTTGTAAGGGCCGACACACAAAGTGGTGTCAGGGCAACTTACAGAGAGTTAATAACTCAGTGAAAATTAAAGAACATAGTAGTTAGATTAAAACACTTAACAAGATATTTTGCCTCACTTATGACTCTTCAGCTACTTCAGTCATGAGTATAAGATGAGAAGGCCTGGAATGGAAAATCGGTGTCTTGTTCCTTCAAAAAACATTTGATTCCACAATAGTAGGCAATAGGGGCCAGGTTTCGTAAGCGGTTACCAGGGTAACCGAAGGATTGGGGGCCAAAACCTAGGAGGAAACACCAGGGTAACCTTTGCAACATTGTGATGACACTCCACCTAGAATAACAATTAACCTTGTGTTTGAATTACATTCAATTATCTAAATATGGAAGTAATGTAACCATTAGATTGTTTTGTACTAGTGTCTAGAGTTAGTAGATTAGGTCTAGGTAACCTTATTACTATCTCCTAGCATGGGGGGTGGACCTATACGTACCACATGGTTGGGTGGAACGTGCACCTAACTCCGTTGGGTCCCCAGTTTGATCACAGCATTGAGAGCTATAATGGATGCAGAGCTCACATTTGGAACTTATGAAAACTTCTTCATTGTAATTTTGTAAATTTTTATTGTAAAACATCCCTCAAATGTTGTGAGGTGAGCACTTGTAATTGTAATTATTATTGAACTACCTCATTAGATGAATGAGAAATGTATTACTATATCAAATAAAATGTATGAGAAAAAATTGTACTTTGTGTTATCTTGAATGGAAATTTCAATGTTATGCAGTGTTTATCTTTATGTTATTAAATAAAATGTGCAATGCGAAATACTTAAGTCAGTTATGGAAACTCAAAGTAGTGTAACATCGCATAGCTTAATGAATGTATGCAACCAATTAACTTAATAATTATTTAAAAAAAAAAAAAAAGTATTACACCTTTATACACAATTGCAACATTCCTTAGGTTATTATGACGGGGCATTACATGCATAGACACATGTATACAGAGAAAGATAGATATCTTACAGAGAGAGTTGTATAGATACATGGATGTGTACAAATATGCATATATGCATTTGCAAATGGGCAGAGATAGAGACATATACATAGGTGCATGAGTCCATACATGCATATATACATGTATCTATGTAAGATATCGATAGATGCATATATACATGGATGTTTGCATGCAATTCATAGGTGCATATATGCATAAATTAATGTAAACATGTAGCTGTAGATACATCCATACATATATAGATAGATGCATAAAGAGATGGTGAGATATATGCATAATTGCATCTATGGATACACAGATACATAATGAGATGAAGAAAAAGAGATATTTATATATGGATATATGGAACCATATAAAATTGAAATATGTTTAGCATATTGTAATCAATGAGTATTTAGACTCAACACTTTGATACTGGCATGTTAACTGTGTCATTGTTATCAAGTTTCTAGTGCTCATTTACCCTTGTAAAAATGCATATGTAATTAATCAGGTAGCTATTAATTAGTCTTTAAATACATAATAATTAAAAGAAAGAAATAATGATAATTATCATTGTGCATATTTTAGTTATAAATCAAAGCCAATTAACAAAGTAGCAATGGAAAACCATGTGCATGTTAATATGTTAGAGAGCATGTATTTGTGCAAAAGTGTACAAGGATGGCATGAGTTGTGATTTCTGTTTGCATGTAGCTGTATTAAACAATTAATAGTAAGTATAGAATGATGCGATCGGGTTGGAAACTGAATATTTATGTGGCTTTTAGATGATACCAGGTTTGGAGCCATGAGACTTGCTAGATGCTAAAATGTGACAGTAATCATAGCGTATCAGTTAATAGGACTAGGTGACATTCAACTCATGTGAATCTAGTTAGTTCAATATTTGTCATTTACCCTTGTTTGATCTGATATGTAACTAATTAGGTAGCTGCTAACTAGTGTTTAAATAGACAAAAATAAAAAGAAATAAATAAATACAATTATGCTTTTGTACATATTAGCTGTCAATGAAGGCGAAATAACAAAGTAGCAGTAGAAAACCATGTGCATGTTAATATGTTGGAGAGCATGAATGTGTGCATCATTGTATAATTATCTAGAAAGTCCTTTGTTTGACTGCATAACTGTGATATTTCGTTCATATCTTTCTTTCTTTTGTATGGTGAAAATGTTGTTGTCATACATGATACAGATGTAGGCATGCATAGAATCCATATATGCATACATACATGTATTCATGCATAGTATTCAGAGATGCATAAATGCATATACCAATGTCTACATGTATGGATAGAAACATCTATACATATACTAACAGGTGCATGTATACATAGTCACATATATACATGAATCAATATATGGATGGTTGTATCTGAGGATACATAGATAGACAATGATATGTAGTAAAAGAGACATATTACTCATTGCATTCCCCAGAAGCACATTCTCCTGAGGAGTTTTGTAAAACAGTTCACTTGCCTTATAAATGCTTTCATATTTTACATGTCTACCTATGAGAACAATAACCATGACATCTGACAGAATTTAAATGCTTGCTAGCAGAAAATAGGTTTGTACTGCATTGTTTTGTTTATTTCTGTGCAAATAAAAATTTGAATTTTGCTATGGTAAATTCTCTAGTGCATTAGGTACTTTAAAGCACAATTTTTTGGATGTTGCTATTGTTCGAGGTTTGATTCTTTTCGTGGGTTATAACTACCTATTGTTGTATTAGTTTCCCATTTTTTTCTTCTACAAATGAATGAATATATAAACAAATAATCATATATAATAGTTTTTCTTTGACGATTTTTGTCAAATAGTTCACCTATTTTCTGTATGCTCCCATTGTTTGCATTTATCCCTATGAGGACAATAACCATGGCTTTTAACAAAATCCCTCTATCCTTTATGCTTTGATGACAATGGAAAAGCTCAAAGCAACACACTGTCCACTTATTCTTTGAAAGCATAATTGAAGGTACATAATTCATTGATGCAAAATCATTGAATGGCATCTGACTAAAGACCTGAGGTTGTTTGGATTTCTAATTAGTCTTTGAATATATAACAATTAAAAGAGAGAAATAAGTATAATTATCCTTGGCCACATTTCACATTTACACCTTTTAATCAAAGTCAATTAAGAAAATAGTAGTAAGACCTAAAGAAGGTTGAAGGAGTATGCTAGTAGAAAACCATATTCTGGACAATGGCTAGAGAATGTGTTGAAATTGCTTTATAAACTTTGAAGGAAATGCATTTTTCCTTCTGTTTAGTTTCATTGTACATATTAAATGGAAGTTGGGTGTCGCATTGCCGTAATGCATTTGGATACTTTGATTATAAAATCATAGTTTAGATCATTTTAAGTGTTATCCATTCAAATCTTTCATCTAAGTCTCGGAGGGAATGCATAGCTGTCCCATAAAGAGAGCTTTGGAATGAAAGTGTTGTCATAAAGGATAGAGGGGTATTGTCAAATATTGTGGTTATTGTCCTCATAGGCACAAATGGAAAATATGGAAGCATAGAGAAAGCAAGTGAACTCTTTAAAAATCCCACGAAACATAGTCTTTCTATGCATCCATGCATAGAGGTATGCATGTATATATGTGTGCATGTAATTATCATGCATGTTGACATAATTAGTCTTTAAGTACACTAATTAGTCTTTAAGTGCATACTAATTAAAACAAAGAAATAATTACAATTATCCTTGTGTACATTTGAACTGTTGATCAAAGGCAATTGACAAAGTAGCACTAGAAAACCATGTGTGTGGTAATATGTTGGATAACATATACTTGTGCATAGGTGTATATGGAAATGGAAACCTGAATTTGAAAATGAATGGAGTGGAAATGGTATGAATTTATCAATTTTCAGCTGTACATAGAAAATTAAATGCAAGATATAAAATATGAATCGGGCCGGTGGATGTAAAGAAAAAAGGAATGGAAGGCATTGGTGTGATACAAGGAAAGGATATAAGTATATTATTAAATGTATTTGAAATGGGAAGAAAAGATATTGAAGCCTGGAAATGTAAATGAATGGAATTAAAAGCCTATGAAGTCATCATTTCTTTCATCATAGGGTGGAGCAATTGCCAGTTTGTTATTGTTTATGCTTTATAAAATCATCATAGGGCTGATTATCTAGATAGATACATAGAAGAAAAGCTCAAGGCCCATTGCTTACTCTTTGTCATACACAACAAGGTGCTGAGATCCTTGAGTTTTTAGATCATGAAATCAAGAAAATGCAAATGGAAGTGCATATCGAGTGTACTCAGTGCTTGAGGCAATAAGCAATTGTATATCTTAGTATCTTTAGATTTTAGATCGTACAAGTAACATGTGCTTCATATTCATCTAGTTAGGGTAATATGATCACTTTGTGCATATTGCTATTTAATTCTAGAAGTTGATGTTTCAATTTTTTTTTTTTTAATTTGGAAACTGGTATTTATCTGTTTTGTTGTTTGTGTTTCAAAGTGAATGCATTAAATGGCATGTGGATTTGTCATGGAATATAGATTTAAGTGACTAGAGATGCATTGTGATTACTTTGAGCATTTTATTTCTGTTATTTTGTAGATCTGTGTAGTCATAGGAGATGTTGTTGCTGCAGAGTCAAGACCCAAAAATGGGCTACTTGATATATGTATCCATAGATACACGGATGTGGACATCCATCATGGTATCCATAGATGCATAGATACATGTATCTATGGATAGGTGTATCCATAGATACATCGACACATATATGGATAGATGCCTATATACATATGCACATAGAAGCACAGATACATATATGCATGGATGCACCTATAAGTAGAAGAATACATAGAAACATAGTTACATGGATAGATAGATACATGTATAGTTGGATACATAAATGCTTAAATATGCATGTATGGAAATATCCATGGATTGTATATGAAGTTGCATAGATACATATATCCACGCGTTCATGTATACACAGATGCACATATTGTAGTACACATGGATGCATGTATATGTGTACCTATGGGTAGGATGCATGGAAGCATGTAAATAGAATAATTTTGTGAAATGTCATAGCTATTGTCCTCATAGGCACGTATGCAAAAATTTGAAGCATACAAAAGGCAAGTGAACTGTTTGACTAAAGTTGTCAAATGAATGTGGATCCATGAAATGTGGTTTGAAAGGGATTATGTAGAAGCCCTTTTGTCTATTCTATTGACTGCATGTGAGCCTTGTAAAGACTATATATCTTCAATTGCTATAGAGCTGTCTCATAGAGAGAAATTTAGAACTAATGTGTTGTTAACCTATGCCATAATGAGAAGTTTGGAACAATGTAAACCTAAACTCTGTAATTGTCGGTAAGGCATTCTTATACTTTGATTATAAATTCATATTTTAAACTACTTTTAGTATTATCTATTTGAATTTATTGTTGAAATGAGAAGGTTTCATCTGCGTTTGATAGGAATTATGTAGAAATTGTCTTGTCCATTTTACTTCATGCATGTGAGCCCTGTAAATTTTGTGTATTTTTTATTACTGCAAAGCGGTCCCATAAAGAGAGCTTTGGAACCAAAATTATGTCAACGTGTGCAATAATGAGAGTTTTCTCCTTGAACCTTGTTATATATTGAAAGACTAATTAGCAATCCAAGCAGTCTCCCCTTTAGTCAGATGCCATTCAATGCATTGATTTTGCATCAATGAATTATGTACTTTCAGCCACTAGTTTTAATCCAACAATGCATATGGATTCAGAATGAAAAGTTGTTTCCTGTGAACCCATTTTTAATTTGCCTATGCATTTGCCTGGAATGTTTTTCACTAGTAGCATTGCCCAATCACATTTCGCCATTTAACATATTACTTATTTTTTTTGGATAGTCTGAATTTGGAGAGCTATTTTCTATTTTGGAAAATTAGCATCTATCTATTTTCCTATTCGTTCGAGTAGCTTTATAAATCATTTTCGTCTTAAAAATCTGGGAAAATGTGAATGCATAAATTGATTAAATAAATTTAAGCAAAGGCATAGTTTTAAAACTAGCGGCTAGAGGTACGTAATCCATGATTGCAGATTAAATGCATTAAAATATCAGGAAAATGCGAGCACAATGCATGAATGCAAATTAAATGCATCAAATGGCATCTAGCTGGAGGTGAACGCACTGTAATGGCTTGGTGGCCATGCATGGGAAGGGTACTTTGGTCATTTAATATAGAGTTAAGCCACTTGCTATGCATATTTATTACTTTGTGTGTGTTTTTTTTGTGTTTTGTAAGCCCGTGTTCTCTAAACCTAAGCTCTACAATTGCTTTGAGCTTTTTCGCTATAGTGAAAGAATAAAGGATAAAGGAATTTTGTGAATTGTTATAGTTAATGTGCTCATAGGAACATATGCAAAATATGGAAGCATATAAAAGGGAAGCAAACTATTCAAAAAAACTCCTCAAAGAAATGTGGTCCCCTGGAATGCAATAAGTATTCATAATGGACACTTTGGTTTTCACATGTTAACTTTGTCAGAAAATGCAATTTGACATGTAATGGGTGAAAGAAACATATATGCATTGTCTTGTGGGGTAGAAGTGGGCACAGTATTCCAATATCTTGAATGTTCAGACCATTGATTGCATAACAACATCAAGGAAGAGCATAGAGGTCTATCAAAAAACTAAGCAACATAAGAAAAGAAATGTTGGAGTCAAGACATGAACAATAGAACTATTCAACATTTAACTCAATGTCTCTAGTAATTATTGCAAAAGCTGTAAATGCCATAGATGAAATAATATGAATAAAAATTTAGTTTCTGCTTTTCTTGAAATGCAATTCAAAAACTACTATAAATGCATAACACAAGGTTGTGTAACATATTGTCACTCATGTTTCTAATTTATTTGGACATAAATGCTTTAGAAATTTGATTGCAATAGTAACATGTCTACAAAAATGGAACAAGAGAGATGAGGAATACAAGATGACAAAATGAAAACATGAAACAAAACTTTATGTAGTCATTATATTGAATAATTTCAATTGCATTTCAAGAAAAGCAGAAAGACAATTTGGAAAGCTGACTTGCAATGTGCTATTGGATGATCAAGTATACTTGCAGCAATGTACAAAGGATTGTTTAAATAGACTTGAAAGCACCGATCGATGTTACAAGGATAGTCTAGACAAATGAGTACAGTGAGTGACATATACTATGTTATTCATAAAAAGAAAATAGAATTCTTATGTGGATTCATTTTGACAAAAAAGAACCTAAGTAAGAACTTTTGTTGCTTATAATGCAAATTGAATTTTATAATTTTAAAATACTTATTGTTATTTGTGTACCTTATAATATAGAACATATTTTGTATATCTATGCATTAGTGTAATTCTGTTATTGCAATGGTGGCATAAGCTCTTTAAGATACACTCAAGGAAAAATACAAACCAAGGTTGTTGGCATCCTGATAAGAAAGATGATGAGATACATCCAATTAATGTATGCCACAACATCTTATTCAATGAAGATGATTTGGATAGGGACATTATAAATGAGAATCCTTATTGGTGTGTGAGTAATTCTCTTTTTCAATACTTCTCAAGGAAATTGCATACCAATACTATCAGTAAACAGGTGGAATCATATTTATTAATTGACTTTGATTGATCAGTCAAATGTGCACAAGGATATTTATAATTATTTCTTTGTTTTAATTATTATGAATGTAAATACTATTTAATAGTTACCTAATTAATTAGATATGAAATGATAGAAGGGAAAAGAAGATTAATTAATTAAGATAATTTGATTCATTAAATAATAAGGTGAATTATCATTCAAAAGTACATAAATTAGAAGTTTGGAAAAATTCCTCTTTCCTTTATGCTTTAATGACAAGAAAGCTGAAAGAAATTGTGGAGTTTAGGATTATATCTGTAAATTGCATTTTCCTAACAGTTTATAAAGCCTTCTCAACACATTGTCCACATATTCTTCCAAAGGTCCCATTATGGCACATGCTAACAGCACAGTGGCTCTAAAGCTTACACTGTGGAATAGTTCTACAGTGATTGAGGATATGTAATCTTTATAGAACTCATAAGAACCAAGTTATTGTTAAGTTCCCATATTGTACACTAGACAAAAGACAATTGGTCATCCAAGGAACCAGTCTATGAAGATTAGTGTAGGTTGAGCACTATGAAACCCAATCTGCCTATAGTCTCTAAAATGAAAGAAAACCGACGAAAATAACTATTTATTGCCTGAAGTAACTTGTCTACAAGTGTCCTTTTTGGAACCATGACAACCTTTGCCTTGTCACTATAAACTTTTTCATAGAAAAGACAGATAGACACACACATATATACATATGTATACATATGCATAGATGCATCCATGTAGACACATATAAATGCATGTACGAACATAAAAATACATGCATGCATGCATATACACATAGATGCATCTATACACACATACATATATGCATAAATACATATATGCATAGATATATCCAGAGACATGCATACATGCATACATGCATCGACAAATGTTTACATAGGTATGCACATAGATAGATGCATATGTACATAGAGACATGCATACATACATACATGCACCGACACATCACACACAAAGTGATAGTGATAGTCTAAGTAAAGCACTATGAAACACAGCTTCATTATGAACTTTAATGTAATGAAACTCTGAAAATTAACAAATTATCACCTCAAGTAACTTGTTTCTAGATCTAGACTCTGCAACTATAACATCTCCTACTCAGTTGTGACAAACTCTTCCTCAGAACATGCACCTATAGAACACAAGAACAACACACGCAAAGTGTAACACCCCTCCATTTTGTGCTCTGATGTTTAGACAATGTTTTTCCCATGTTACGCTTTATTTCTAATAACTCTTGAATTAAGGTGTTTGGTTATTGTTTGATCACTCTCTGTTAAGTGTCAATAATGTTATAGTTTGTGGTGATTGTATTTTATTATGAGGTTATCATTATGACATGTTTTGGATTAGCATAGTATGTACTTGAATTAATGAGGCCTTGTGTTTTGATTATGTTAAATAATGTAAGCTTTGTCAGTTAGTGATATTGTATTGGTGAAGGGGACAGGATTGTATCACTCGCTTGCGAGTGCCCTACGATTCTGAGATTTCCTCTTCGCGGTTTGATTGATCATATTATGTATATATGCACATTCGACATGCTCTTTGTTGCAGGTTGGCAGGTACATGACATCAACTCCACCTGGTTTCCAGGTTTGAGCGTGTCCATTGACCAACGAAAATTAATTGGGAGATAGTAGCTAGGTTTTTCTATGTCAAGCCACTACCCTAGTCTCAATGTGTCGTCAGGTTGTAGTTCGGTTGGTTGTTTCGTTGCCCATGTTACTTTGGTCTTTATTTAGATTCAAGTTAAATGGCTTATGTTGCTTATTGCTGATTAAATGTTTTTAGTTGAAATGCTAGGAATATTAATTACTGTATTAATTAATTTAATTTAATTAATAAAATAATCTAATATTGGATTAGATTTATTTTATTGGTTAATTAAATTAATTGTGTGAATTTATTAAATTATTCCTTGAATTGGAAGTGTTAAAAGATTTAAATTAATTTGTGTGGAAAGAAGGTTTTAAAATATATTGAATTCTAATTAGAAAATTGGAAATTGTTTTAAATTATCAAAAAATTCAAATGTTTTCAATGCAATGACTTTGGGGTAGAAAAGATATTTTCAGAAATAGTTGACTAATTTGGGGAAAAGATATCTGTGCAAAGTGGAATTTGAAATTGAGTTTGCAATTGGTATTTGAATTTGAAATTTGATGTGAATTTGAATTTTAATTTAATTTGAATTTGAGTTAGAATTGAATTTGGAAGGGATTTTGAATTTGAGTTGAATTTGGGAATTTTGGAAAAAGGAAGGAATATATTTCATTTGGGTATTTTTATTTGGAGAGGGGGGTTTTTGGAATGGAAAAAAAATGGGGTTTTTGCAAAAAAAAATGAGAAGGGGGCTTTTGGGATTTGGAATCTTGGTGGAGAGATGGAGGTCTTGGGAGGAGATTGGAAAATGATGGAAACAACAAAAGATCCCACACCAATTTATTCTTGAACCTTTGGAATCAGGTTTTATTCTTGTTTTGTGTTTGAAGTTTTAAAAAATTTGTTCAAATCTAAATAGAAGGATAGAAAACATTCTGAAACCCTTTTTGGATCATGGAAAATAGAACAAGAAATAAATCAAACAACATAGATTTCAACAATGAAAATGAAATACGAGAAGAACACAAGATCTTCCAAAACCTCTCTTTGAAATTGAAAAATTTGAGAAATATGTGCTCATAAATCTGTGATTAAACATTTTCTTTGTTCTTTATATTTGTGGAATGAAGTTTCTCAATTTGATCTAGTTTTGGAATCAATTTATATTTATATATGCATTTGTTTTATTTTTTTTTATACTCTAGTTTTTAAAGAAAAAATGCAGAGCAGGAGGTTATCTTAGACGTTTTTTTCGCGTTTTTCTTTGGCGGATAAAAAAAAATTTAAATAAAAATAATTTTTATTGGGGGGCGATGGCCATGGCCACCATGGCCACCCCCAAGGGGAGGTCGTTGCCATTGGTAGCACCATCCCCACAGCCATGGGGAAGGCGCTGCCAACGGCAGCGCCGCTGTGGAATGAAGTTTCTCAATTTGATCTAGTTTTGAATCAATTTATATTTATATATGCATTTGTTTTGCTGTTTTTTTATACTCTAGTTTTTAAAGAAAAAACGCAGAGCAGGACGTTATCTTACACATTTTTTTCACGTTTTTCTTTGGCGGATAAAAAAAATTAAATAAAAATAATTTTTATTGGGGGTTTTGTTGGGGGGCGGCGGCCATGGCCACCACGGCCACCCCCAAGGGAGGTCACTGCCATTGGTAGCACCGTCCCCACAGCCGTGGGGAAGGCGCTGCTCCCACAGGGGAGGCCGGGCGCGGCCAGAGCCGCGTCCCCTCCTCCGTGGGAGCCGCGGCCTCGGCTAGGCCACAGCGTGGTTTTTTTATTTCATTTTATTTTTTATTTTTTTATTTGTATTTAATTTATATTATATTAATATAATATGTATATTATAACATATATAATATTTATATTATATATATATAATATATATAAATATATAATATGATATTTTGTTAATGTTATTTTATATTTTGAATAATACGGGGTTATTTAAAAGACGATATTAGAAATTTTATCAAATTTTTTAATGAATATGTTATAAAGAGATATATATATATATATATATATATATATATATATATATATATATATATATATATATATATATATATATATTCAACATATATATATTTATAATTAAATATGCAATTTTCAATATGATTATTTTATTACATTGACGTGAAAATGGGTGTTAGAATGAAATGATTATTTAAAAGATTGCTTTGGTCGTCATGATTAAATGGAGATTTTATGTTCTTTGAATGAGTGCAATGGTTTTTAGAAATTAAATTGATTATTTAAAGTTTGCTTGATCATTATAAATAAATTGAGAAAACGGAATTAACTTGTTAGTTTTAATATTCCTTAAGTTGCCAATAAAAATTTAATTGACCCTTGATTATGCACCATTAATGTTAAATGTTAATTGATTACTTGTACTATGCATTTGTTTTAATTGGATTTAGAATATCCTAATGATAGGTTATCGAATTACCTGAAATGCTTCCGAGGAGTTCATTCTGCGTTGTGTCAATTAATATCGTTGTTTTTAAATTGGTCAATTTAGGTGTAATTTGTATTTCATTTGAAAGTTAAAGAATTTATACAAATGTAACTATTAGGAATTGAAATTCCTTGAATAATATTTATTCTTATCAAGTTGAATAGATAATAATATGTTAGTATTATAAAACACGTGAAAATTAATTAACTTAATTGTGTTTGAGTTGGAAGGTGTATGCAAGCTTCGATTTTTTTTCTGAGGTAGGGTTATTGTACTTTAAAAATCTAGGGTTAGTGCAATGATTAAATATTTGTTAAGAGGCAGAGTTGTAATCGAAATAAATATGGGTAATGTGTTTATGACTTCTTTTTGATTTGATGAAATCTTGAGGTTCTTGTAAATGATTTGTTGAATGTCAGGATTATGTTCATAGTTAAGATTTACGGATTGACATAAGAGAAAAATTTGATTATAGTAAATTTATGTAAGGAAAAAGGGGTTAACTTATTACAATGGTTTAGAATGGGTAGAATGTTATTCAAAAGATCTTTTATTCTATTGCCTTATATGGTGAATAGGGAATGATGTTTGTTTTTAGATTACAAGGAATAGATAAGGGTTATGGCAGTTATACTGTTTGGAACTTCTATGTATCGTTAATGTAATGACCCGCCACAAACCCTAGAGAATGCACACTAACAACCTGAGGTAGAACAATTTTTTTTTTTAAAGGTGCAACATTCACTTGTATGCAATTAACATTAATATTAAGTTCTCTAGTCTAAGTCCTCTAGGGTCTGCGACATCATTACTTTTCACGTCTAAAAATTAACATGTAACTTTAAGAAACATTACAATAATGATACTAACATTATTAAGGAAAGATTGCATCAAATATTCCATTTACTTGAATCAACAAAATAAAAATTACAACCATATGTTACATGGAGTGGTGATTCAAATCATTTAATTACAAATATAATGCCAACTAGTTCTAGTCCAATACATAGTAGTGTTCTTAATCAGATACATCAATACATTTACATTCTAAATAAAGTTATCTCCCAATTTCCAGTGAGGTGTGAACATCAAAAATGAAACATGATACATCAATGTGGTACAATACAAATATAAGGATAACAAATCCTAAGGACCAGTACAATGTTGTAGTCCACAGTTCAAGAGAAGTCATCACGACACGCACAGGAGAAGGAACCCAATGGTGATCAAAACACATTCCACCCAACCACGTGGAACCCGAAGGCCCACCCCCCGTGCTAGGAGATAGCAAAGGTTCCCACCATCACTGACAAACATGCACAAGGCCAACATGACAAACAAGAACAAGTAGAACAACATCAACGATATTACACCACAGAAGGACAAAGGTACAAGACAACATATGGTTGACATGACAATGTTGAACAATCACGAAAACAACAACAATAACATACAAAACACTTCCAGAGGCACAAAATCAACTAAGGGGATGTAAAAAAAACCAAGGGAGTACAAATTTGTCGTAGGAGTGAGTGTCATCGCATAATTGCTATGGGTTACATTGAGATCGCTTCCAATTCCGATCTCTCTTTTTCTAAAACCATCTACCACCATGTTGATATTGAGAATTCTTATGGTTTGGCTGAGAGTGTTGTTGTTGTTCAAACTTATCGAGTGCCTGATGCTGCTCAGAGGGTCCTACAGCCTGAGATGTACCACCCTGAGATCCAACACTAATAGGAGGTGCACTACTAATTTGTATGCCTGTTTGCCCACCAAAATCCATAGCTAGATTCTCCTCAACTATCCGAGCCTTCTCCACAGCCACTTCCATAGTTTTCGGCTCGAATACCCGAACACCACCACTAATACGGGAATTCAAACCCCTGATAAAGTGTTGTACTAACATGCCTTCGTCATCACAAATGCCAGCATACTGCTTAAGTTCATAGAATTTCCGCTCATACTGTTCCACTGACATCGCCATTTGTCTCAACTCATGGAACTCATCTGCTCGAAGTTGCCGCCAATGGTCAGACAAGAACCGAGCTCTGAATCGCTCAAGGAACATCTCCCATGACACTGAATCTATATCCATATGGAGCTTCTGCTCCTCAAGATGCCACCATGTGGAAGCAAAACCTCGGAGATGCATGATAGCGCACCTGGCCTTGGTATTGCTACCATATGGATGCATAGCGAAACACCGGTTCAGATCGATTAACCAAGTTTCTGCCTCTAGACCACTGCCAGTCCCATCGAATGTAGGAGGACGTGCACGAAGAAGATCCCTCATATGACTAGCTAGAATGGCATCTTGCTCAATTGTAGACTCTCTCCTTTTGGGAGACCTTTCTCTCTCTCTATTCACTAGCTGTTCACCCTCCTGTCTTGGACCAAGACGGGCAAGAACCTCTTCAAAAAATTGACGCAACTGTGCACCTTCCAATCCCAATTGTCCCAGATTTTGTTCTCCACCTCCCTGATTGCTTTGAGAACCTTGTCGTTCGCCACGGTCTAATCCATGGGAACTCTGTGGAGCGAAGTCCTCAAGGTTGACCCCACGGCCACTACCACGTCCTCGACCATGCCCTCTACCTCGACCCTGTCCTCTAGGCATTATCCTACACATACGCTGCCAAGGACAAGTTCAGGGTATTAGAGGAGGTCAACAAGGAAAAACGTAAACTTCAAAATCTACGTAACTAATACAACTTAATGGGCTCATATATATAAACCCAGAGCACCCAGTGTTTGAACTTGGGCTCTGATACCATATGTAATGACCCGCCACAAACCCTAGAGAACGCACACTAACAACCTGAGGTAGAACAATTTTTTTTTAAAGGTGCAACATTCACTTGTATGCAATTAACATTAATATTAAGTTCTCTAGTCTAAGTCCTCTAGGGTCTGCGACATCATTACTTTTCACGTCTAAAAATTAACATGTAACCTTTAAGAAACATTACAATAACCAAGTACTAACATTATTAAAAAGATTGCATCAAAATATTCCATTTACTTGAATCAACAAAATAAAGAACAACCATAACATATTTACATGGAATTAAATTGATTCAAATCATTTAATTACAAATATAATGCCAACTAGTTCTAGTCCAATACATAGTAGTGTTCTTAATCAGATACATCAATACATTTACATTCTAAATAAAGTTATCTCCCAATTTCCAGTGAGGTGTGAACATCAAAAATGAAACATGATACATCAATGTGGTACAATACAAATATAAGGATAACAAATCCTAAGGACCAGTACAATGTTGTAGTCCACAGTTCAAGAGAAGTCATCACGACACGCACAGGAGAAGGAACCCAATGGAGATCAAAACACGTTCCACCCAACCACGTGGAACCCGAAGGCCCACCCCCCGTGCTAGGAGATAGCAAAGGTTCCCACCATCACTGACAAACATGCACAAGGCCAACATGACAAACAAGAACAAGTAGAACAACATCAACGATATTACACCACAAAAGGACAAAGGTACAAGACAACATATGGTTGACATGACAATGTTGAACAATCACGAAAACAACAACAATAACATACAAAACACTTCCAGAGGCACAAAATCAACTAAGGGGATGTAAAAAAAACCAAGGGAGTACAAATTTATCGTAGGAGTGAGTGTCATCGCATAATTGCTATGGGTTATGTTGAGATCGCTTCCAATTCCGATCTCTCTTTTTCTAAAACCATCTACCACCATGTTGATATTGAGAATTCTTATGGTTTGGCTGAGAGTGTTGTTGTTGTTCAAACTTATCGAGTGCCTGATGCTGCTCAGAGGGTCCTATAGCCTGAGATGTACCACCCTGAGATCCAACACTAATAGGAGGTGCACTACTAATTTGTATGCCTGTTTGCCCACCAAAATCCATAGCTAGATTCTCCTCAACTATCCAAGCCTTCTCCACAGCCACTTCCATAGTTTTCGGCTCGAATACCCGAACACCACCACTAATACGAGAATTCAAACCCCTGATAAAGTGTTGTACTAACATGCCTTCGTCATCACAAATGCCAGCATACTGCTTAAGTTCATAGAATTTCTGCTCATACTGTTCCACTGACATCGCCATTTGTCTCAACTCATGGAACTCATCTGCTCGAAGTTGCCGCCAATGGTCATACAAGAACCGAGCTCTGAATCGCTCAAGGAACATCTCCCATGACACTGAATCTATATCCATATGGAGCTTCTGCTCCTCAAGATGCCACCATGTGGAAGCAAAACCTCGGAGATGCATGATAGCGCACCTGGCCTTGGTATTGCTACCATATGGATGCATAGCGAAACACCGGTTCAGATCGATTAACCAAGTTTCTTCCTCTAGACCACTGCCAGTCCCATCGAATGTAGGAGGACGTGCACGAAGAAGATCCCTCATATGACTAGCTAGAATGGCATCTTGCTCAATTGTAGACTCTCTCCTTTTGGGAGACCTTTCTCTCTCTCTATTCACTAGCTGTTCACCCTCCTGTCTTGGACCAAGACAGGCAAGAACCTCTTCAAAAAATTGACGCAACTGTGCACCTTCCAATCCCAATTGTCCTCCATAGTATAGGCTAATAAAAAGCTTCCTTATTAAGTTAAGTAAAATATGATACGTTTACAAACTAATCATACATAACTCAATCGAATCATACAAAATTATTACCACTGGTTGTCATTTAAGGAACGCCGATTTCAGGCTTAGTTTAAATATGTTTATAATAGTTACCATTATCAATGTATGAAAATGATATTCACATTTCCATATAGATAATTATATTAGACAGATTTATTTTTATATTGACAGATCATCTGCATGCAGGATTCACAGACAGCGACAAAGGAAGAGAAATGAGTTAACAGCTACAACAAAAGCAAGATGTATTCTACACAGATCTATTTGCATGAGGTTAACATGGTTGCATATGAATTTAGTGATAAGATTGCCGAAATAAGTGATGGGGAAGACATACCAGCTGATTGAGGAAACAATAAACTAATTGATAGAAGGCCCCAGAAAGATACCAACTCAGGAAATGCCAAAATTGCAGATTATGCTTTGAGTTAGAAATAACGATGATGGGATTGACAAAACCTATGGTAAGATCATGCTAAACGGTTTGATCTAAATCATGCAATCTCTATCAAATGCATGCATCAAGGATTACAATGCCATGATTACAGGAAAATGAACAAATTAGGAGTGTTGAACGACTACAAGAAAATACAACGAGCAGAAATAAAGCCAATTTCCATGACCTTTCGTTAACATTTTCCATGAGTGCTTTGGAACAATGGATGGGTATCCCTCAAGCACAAATTAAAGGAAATCTACAGGCTGTGATGAAAAAACATGTATGCAATGGGGTTGAATGCTAATTTCTGTGATGCCCAGACCCATCAACATGGGAATTTAAAAACAGCGACTGAGCATCTCTCAATCCTAAAGGATATATGTTGTAGTTGCAAGTGCCTCGGTCTACATGTTTGCAAATGAGAAGTTAGAGACTAAGCATGTGAACTGAAATGAAGAATAACTGAAGAGATCTATTATCATTTAGATTTTAGTTGTATATGTCTTGGCAAGTCGACATGCAATCTATAGAGTCACAGACTATGCAGGCATATACAAAGTGAACAATATTAGAAATAGGACGGCCAAGGTCCAGCAAAATCTTCAAAACAAGGTGAGATAACACCTTTACAAACCCCATGGCTGAAGTTTATAAAAATTTTAATGCGTTTATTAGGAACAAACAGGGCATGAAGAATAGATGCACTAAAACTACAAGAACCTTCAAATACATAGTCAAATTCCTATTCAAATGTCTCTTCTTACGAGCTCAAACAGTCGAATGACATATTACCAACAACTTCTACTGGGAAACTTTTGCTTCAAAATAGAGAAAGATATTTCAGAAATAAAGAACCTGGATATAATGATGATTGGATCAGCTAAAGATTAGTGCCAAGAACCAGCTCCTTGCCTACAGCTCTGCTTCTTTTTGGACTTCCACCATTCTCCCCCCCAAAATTTTCCTCGTCCCCCCCTTATGAAAAGCCCATAAAAAGGAAATTATTTCAAAAAAATTCTGAAACTGTGAAAGATTCCCTGCTTTCTTTTTTTTATATTTTTAGCCAATTAAGTAAATCTTGTAGCAGCATGCATTGGTTGGCTGTCATGCCACAATTTAGAATAAATCTGACTTTATTATTGCCACTTCAATTTCTTTCTATTTGATGTTGTTTAATAATTGCAACTTTCCAATTCAATATTTTATTTCGTGTTTTATCATTTTAATTTATTTCAACTATAATTTGTTAATAAATATTTATTTAATGTTTAATTTCCAATTACTTTTTCATTTAAAAATCACCTTAATATTCTATTTTCTTACTTCAAAATTTCATTTTATTATAATGTTAATTATAAAAGAATTTATCATAAAGTTTAATTTATTAAAACCAAACAATCACTTTAACATTATTTATTTAATTTATTCATCCATCGTAAAAGACTTCTATTAAATTATCTTCATGACTTTGATTTGATGTTTTCTATCTAAACAAGGTAATTAAACAAGGCACACACCTAGGTATCATCAACAATGATACACAGCGTGGAGGGGTATTACATAGATTAAATTCATGATGTACATATGTACTTTGGTTTCTGTTTGATGAGAAAAGATTGTTTGCCAAAATTGATCTCGAGTTATTTAAAGAACGTGTGTGACTATGATCATTGATTTAAGTGATTTCTTATTGGTATGATTTGGGCAATTATTGTTATGTTCATGAGCGTGCTTTGGCTGTGCTAGATTTTATTCCTTGAGGTTAGGGACTCTTTGATTTCATTGTGAGTTCGTGTTGGTCTTGTTGATCATGTAAGTCTTCCAATTGTGTTTTCTTGAGTTGATGTTATGTCACTTGTGATTTTCTTTCTCTATCTTGGATTGTGTGTGAGTTAAGCTTTAGTGGAAACCTGGTTCTTTGTACGGGTTGTGTGACCTCGTGATTAAAGGTCGAGTTGTGTATCAATTCACTATGTGGGTTACCATTATGTTAGTCAACCTTGTGTTAGCCTTGGGTAGTGCACGCTTTGGCTTCAGTTTTGGGCATCCGTAGTGATGCGTTACCCTTTGGGGTGTTTGGACTATTTGTGATAAGTGTTAGTGCATTGTTTACCTTTGGCAAGTGGTTGTGTTATGTGTTGTCGATAGGGGAGTGGCTTTCAAACGAGTGCCGGGCCCAAAGTGGTTCCAGGATAACTCATGTGAGAGTTAGTTCATTAAGTGAAAATTAATATAGCTTACTAGGGAGAGAGTAGCTTTGAACATTAACAAGATAATTTAGCCTCACTCATTGGGTCAAGGGATTGTACGAGACTTGAGATGAGTCAGGAAGGCCTAGAATGGCAAGATTGTTATCTCGTCTTTACGAGAGATAATCGATTCCGCTTTGGTGTGCATGTGGGGCCGGGAGTCGGTAGAGGTTTCCAGGATATCCCTAGAGGGGGGCCGGGACCTAGGAAGACTTGCCAGGAGATCCCATGCAGCCTTTGTGATGGCACTCCTCCTATGACAGCAGTCGGTATGGTGTTGTACTGTTGGTTTAGTTTGTACAGTGATGGTACTCGATTTTGTACTTTGGAAGCATTGTAACCTTGTGTTACTTAATGTGAGTTTTTTTCTTATTTCAGTTTAGTGTGCTAGCCTATGTCTAGAGGTAGATGGTCTTGTCTAGGAAATCCTTGTTACTATTTCCTAGCATAGAGGGAGTGCGGCCTTTGGGTTCCACGTGGTCGGGTGGCGTGCGTCTTTTTCCATTGGTTCTTCTTCATGTTCGTGCGTTCGTGTTTTTCAGTTGGAGAGCTCATGGGATTCAGTTCTTCTCATGCCTTGTTCTCTTAGTTCTTATTGTATTTTATTACCCCTCAGTTGTTTCGAGGCAGAATTTGTAATATGTAATCATTTGGTTGGAATTGCCTCATTCAGGGAATGAGTGTTGTAATCTTATTGTTTAAATGTTAATTGGAATCTTGAGATATTTAATATCCTTGTTGTAATTTATCTTGTATGGGATGTATGTAATCTTAATTTTTGTAAGTGATTAATGTTTTGGTTTATTTTATTGGTTGTTGTTGTTGTTGGGTTTTAAAGTAATCCTTGTCTTGTGGACTTAGAGGTTGTTGGCAATGTGAATTCATCTTACATGTTATTTGTAAAAAAAATAAAAAATAAAAAAAATTGGTACGTTTAAGTAATGAATTGCAACTTCCTCTAGGGTTGTGTGGCAGGGCATTACACATAATAGAGATGAATAGCAAGTGGATTAACTCTATATTAAATGACCAAAGTACCCTGGCCACATGTGGCCACCAAGCCATTCCAGCGCCTTCACCTCAAGTCAGATGCCATTCAATGCATTTAATTTGTATTCATGCACAACGTACGTCTACCCGCTAGTTTTATAAACTATGCCTTTGCTTAAATTTATTTAATCAATCTATGCACTCTCATTTTCTTGATATTTTAATGTATTTAATCTACATTCATGGATTACGTACCTCTAGCCGCTAGTTTTAAAACTATGCCTTTGCTTAAATTTATTTAATCAAATTATGCATTCGCATTTTCCCAAATTGTTAAGATGAAAATTATTTATAAAGCTACTTGGAAAAATAGGAAAATAGATAGATGCTAATTTTCCAATATAAAAAATAGCTCTCCAAATTCAAACTACACAAAAAAAAAGTAATATGTTAAATGGCGAAATGTGATTAGGTGATGCTACCGGTTAAAATCATTTTGGGCGAATGCATAAGTATTCCTACCTTGATGCTAGGAACGAATAAAATTTAGACTATACAAAATAGTTTATCCAAGTGAGTGCTAGAAAGCCAAAGGAAGAGCTGTAGTCTTCAAATGCTTGGAAAACTTCCCAGTCAAACAGTAGACCATGAGCATTTCACACATACCAATCAATTCTATGACTTTAAAGATTGAATAAATGCATATTTTAAGCCATCTGTTATTTATTCTTTGTATATGTCTAAACCTTTTTTGAATTCACTTGCAAGCTGTAATGATTGTGAAGAATTGTGTGTTCAAATGCTTTAAAATAAAGTTACACAAACATATGAACAATAATATAGTGTGGAATACAGTGGACGCCTATGCAAAGATGAAAATAGTCGGCTCTTCTGGCAATTTCTCAAGACTCTCTAAGTTAATACAGTTAGGCTAGGAATATGTGAGGTATACATATGATCATTGAAAAGAAGCTCTATCTGTAACAATATAAGGCAAAGGGGGAAATATTATTTTTTTAATGATTTGTGTATTTTGATTCAAAGTTTTTTAATATATGTTTTATTATCAATCATGCATTTGAAAACAATGTTACTCCATATACAAATAAATTTAAGCAGAGGCATAGATTTCAAAGCTGACAACTTTTATTAATACAAAGGGGACATTTATAGTGACAGAGCAAAAGTTTCTATGCTCATTGAATGAACACCAAGAGACAAGTTACTCAAGGTAACAAATTGCTACTTTTATTTATTAAATTCACGTCTTATCATGCTTAGATGAATGTATATATCCTATTCTAAAGCTCCTATTTTATTAAAAGCAGGGAAAATGGTCAGAAAGATTGTGTATCTATCAATGTGAATAGGAAAGATTGATTCAACTAATTTGGAGGATAACGATGACTAATAACTATGATTGACCACTCAACACAATTAATTCATTAGTCAATTAGCTTGATTGATCATTGAATTAACTTGTTTGAAAGCTATCATGTTAAGCCAATTAGCTAATATGCCACATACAATATGATAGTTGAGATTCAAATAAGTCTCATGTACACAAATATGCTATCATGTTAAAGCCACATAAACATTGATGTTCCAACTCCATGGGGTCATTGTATTTTCATTAGCCCAAGTTCATTTCATTCCATTATCCAGCACTAATTATTAAATGTTTAAACCAACTACATGCAAATAGAAATCACAACTCATAGCATCCACATACACCTATGCATAGGTACATGTTACCCAACATATTAACACACACATGGTTTTCTAGTGCTAGTTTGTTAATTTCCTTTGATCAATAGTTCAAATGTACACAAGGATAATTGTAATTATTTCTTTGTTTTAATTATTATGTACTCCAAGACTAATTAGCAGCTGCCTAATTATTTAACTAATAGTCTTGGCATGCAATTTTCTTCACAAGTCTTCAAAAACAACATTATTCACACACTAATAACGATTCTCATTTGTAACCTCCCTATCAAAATCATCTTCATTCAATAAGATGTTGTGACATACATTAATTAGATGTATCTCATCATCTTTGTTATCAAGATGCCAACAACCTTGATTAGTATTTGTCCTTGAGTGTATCTGGATTCCATGAATTATGAATTCTACTTGCATGTTCCTTGATTGCAAAATTAATATTAAGTGCTACACAATGGTACAAATCACAACTCATAGCATCCATATACACCTATGCACAAATACATGCTATCTAACACATTAACACGCACATGGTTTTCTAGTGCTAGTTTGTTAATTTCCTTTGATTAATAGTTCAAATGTACACAAGGGTAATTGTAATTATTTCTTTCTTTTAATTGCTATGTACTTAAAGAGTAATTAGAAATATTTGTATATTTTTGATTACTGCAAAATGGTCCCATAAAGAGAGCTTTGGAACCAAAATTATGTCAACATGTGAGATAATGAGAGCTTTTGAAGAATGAGTTAATAGTGTATTGCTTTGAGATTTTCTATTGTCATCAAAGCATTAAAAATAGAGGGATTTTGTTAAAAGTCATGGTTATTTTCCTCGTAGGCATAAATGCAAATAATGGGAGCATACAGAAAATAGGTGAATTGTTTGAGAAAAATCGTCAAAGAAAAACTATTATAAATGATTATTTGTTTATATATTCATTCATTTGTAGAAGGAAAAATGGGAAACTAATACAACAATAGGTAGTTATAACCCCCAAAAAGAATCAAACCTGGAACATGAGCAACATCCAAAAGATTGCTCTTTAAAGTACCTAATGCACTAGAGAATTTACCATAGTATAATACAAATTTTCATTTGCACAGAGATAAACAAAAGAATGCAGTAGAAACCTATTCTCTACTAGGAAGCATTTATATTTTGTCAGAGGTCATGGTGATGGTTCTCATAGGAAAACATGTAAAATACGAAAGCATTTGTAATGCAAGTGAACTATTCTACAAAACTCCTCAGGAAAATGTGGTTCTGGGGAATGCAATGAGTAATATGAGATAATACAAGGGTAAATGAGAAATATGAGCTTTCCTAAATCAACATGAATGAAATGTGAGATAGAGCTATTAGGTAATATGCTACATATACTCAGACATTTAAGATTCAAAGAAGTCTCATGGCTGTAAGCTTGCTATCATGTAAAAGCCACATAAATATTCATTTTGCAATTGGATGGGGTCATTCTATTTCCATTTACCTAAGTTAATTTCATTTGGTTGTCTAGCACTAACTATCAATTGTTTCATCAAACTTCATTCAAGCAAAAATCACAACACATGTTATCCTTATAGAATTATGCACAAATACATATTGTTTACCATATTAACATGGACATAGTTTTCTATTGCTACTTTGTTAATTGGCTTTGAGTTACAGGTGTAATGTGCACAAGGATAATTATAAGTATTGCTTCCTTTTAAATATTATGTATTTAAACACTAATTAACTATTACCTAATTAATTAGATATGAGATGATAGAAGAGTAAATGAGAACTAGACACTAGATAAAAATGACAAAGTTAACATGTGAATATCAAGGTGGGTAGACTAAATACTCATTGCATTCCAGGGGACCACATTTCAACCAGAAATTTTGTCAAGCAATTTACTTGTGCTGTCTATACCTCCATATTTTGCATGTGTGCCTAGGAGGAAAATAACCACGACATCTAATAATAGTAAAATTCCTCTATCCTTCATGCTTTGCTGATAGTCAAAAAGCTCAAAGCAATTGGAGAGTTTGGGTTTGCTTCTCTAAATTGGATTTTCTTAACAGTTTCCAAATCATTTTGAACACATTGTCCTTACATTCCTCCAAAGCTCTTACTATGTGACAAGTCCAAAGCACATTGGCTCCAAAGCTCTCACTATGGGAGAGGTCTGCACAATGGACAAAAGAGTTTCTACATAATGCCTATGAAACCACATTTCATAACAAGTTCTACCTGTTGTTCAATTGCAAACTAGCTACCAATGAATAGAAAAATCTTTAAAACTCTCAGTTAACATGTAAAGGGCTGGAAAATATTGATTTGCCAACTGAATGGAGTCATTTTACTTCAATTATCTAGCACTTATTCTTAATTGTTTAATGCAATCACATGCAACCAGAATTTAGAACAATTAGCATCCATACACACCTATGCATAGATACATGTTCTCTTACATATTGATATGCATATGGCTCTCTACTGGCACAATCCTTGAACATTCTTTAGGTGCAAGTGCTAGTTTATTAATTGACATTGATTACTGGATAAAATGTATACATAGACACATAGCTACACACAATCATTTAAAGCAAATGCAATAGTAATCTATTATATACACACATACATACATGGTAACATAGATACATGCATACATATATACATAATTACATGCACACATATATACATGCATACTTGTATGCATGGATGCATAGAAAGCCAATGTTTCATGGGATTGTTAAAGAGTTCACTTGCTTTCTATATGCTTCCATATTTTGCATGTGTGCCTATGAGGACAATAACCACAATATTTGACAATATTCCTCTATCCTTTATGACACCACATTGGTTCCAAAGCTCTCTTTATGGGATAGCTGTGCATTGCCTCCGAGACTGAGATGAAAGATTTGAATGGATAACACTTAAAATTATCTAAACTATGATTTTATAATCAAAGTATCCTAATTCATTGCAGCAATGTGAAACCCAATTTCTATTTAAGATGTACAATGAAAGTAAATAGAAGGAAAAATGCATTTGCTTCAAAGTTTGTAAAGAAATTTCAACACATTGTCTAGCCATTGTCCAGAATATGGTTTTCTATCAGCATACTCCTTGAACCTTCTTTACGTCTAACTGCTATTTTGTTAATTGACTTTGATTGAAAGGTGAAAATGTGAAATGTGGCCAAGGATAGTTATAATTATTTCTCTCTTTTAATTGTTATATATTCAAAGACTAATTAGCAATCCAAACAGCCTCCCCTTTAGTCAGATGCCATTCAATGCATTGATTTTGCATCAATGAATTATGTATCTTCAGCCACTAGTTTTAATCAAAGTATGCATTTGGGTTTAGAATCAAACTCTAAAAATAAAAAAGACTATGCTTAAATTATAAAGTGCAATCAACCACCAAATAAATTGATTGGATAGTAATTGTGTTTTTGATATCATGTTATTGCAACAAAGCTCTACGTTTGAACCCCAATTGCTTAATTTTTATGAACCACATAGCATATGCCATTCACAATACCCATTTGTAAAGATTGTCCTTGTAACAAAAAGCAATAGTATGACTACAAGTAGAATCAATATAGTGAGAATCTTGAATTAACCTTTTTCTTTGTCTACTTTATGCAATTGTAAACAAAGGACAAGGTTCATTCTAGAAACTCACCTTGTACTCTTTTCTTGAAGAATTTGATACAGTTGGACCGCTACACCACCTCTCCTCTTCCACTCAAAAGCATTGCACCATGTAATAAGATTTGATTAGAAAACAAAGACAATTTGTTTGTTTTTCTAAAAGAATAGCAATAAAGCTCAAGGTAATGACCAAAATGCAAACAACTCCCAAAATTACAATTGCAATATATAATACTCCTACTGCTATGGATACTAATAGCCAAAACCAATAAAACACTAGCAAGCATTTTTTAGATTCAAGAGACACAAGTATAAATGTAAATCAGATTAACTAGACAAACTAGTTTCCATAGGTTCTTGTACCACAAATCTTCTAGCAATGAATTAAACTTCTCTTTTGCATGAAGTCCAAAATTATTTCATCAAGCAATATTACTTCACTGCTCTATGGCAACATTGCAATTTGAATTCTAAAACATATTTAGCATAGCTTTTATAACCCCAAGATACAATTTTCTAACTTTCTAAGCATTTAGTCTAAGTTTTCCAATTACAAAATCTCAAATTGTTGTTTGCATGGTATGTTTGTTCCTTTAATTTGATTACTAGGTAAAATGTATACAAGGATAATTGTAATTTGTTCTTTCTCTTAATTGCTATGTATTTAAAGACTATTTAACAGCTACCTAATTAATTAGTTACCTAATGATACAAGGATAAATGACAAATATGGAATTAACTACTTTGACATGAGTAAAATGTCACATGGACCTATTAGCTAACACACTACATATACTATGACTTTTGAGTGCTTAATCCATCTACTTGCAAATACAAATCACAACCCATAATTAAAATTTCCCCAAGGATATTTATAATTATTTCTTTCTTTTTATTATTATGTATTTAAAGACTAATTAACAGCCACCTAATTAATTAGATATCAAATGAAAGAAGAGTAAATGAGAGCTACCAACTTGATAAAAATGCCAAAGTTAACATGTGAATATCAAGGTGTCCATATTTAATACTCATTGCATTCCCCGGAAGCACATTTTCCTCAGGAGTTTTGTAAAACAGTTCACTTGCTCTATAAATGATTTCGTATTTTACGTCTTCCTATGAGAACAATAACCATGACATCTGACAGAATTTAAATGCTTACTGGCACAAAATAGGTTTCTACTGCATTATTTTGTCTATCTCTATGCAAATCAAAATTTATATTCTGCTATGGTAAATTCTCTAGTGCATTAGGTACTTTAAAGTGCAATTTTTTGGATGTTGCTCTTGTTCTAGGTTTGATTCTTTTTGGGGGTTATAACTACCTACTATTGTATTAGTTTCACATTTTTCCTTCTACAAATGAATGAATATACAAACAAATAATCATATATAATAGTTTTTCTTTGACGAATTTTGTCAAACAGTTCACCTATTTTCTCTATGCTCCCATTGTTTGCATTTATGCCTATGAGGACAATAACCATGACTTTTAACAAAACCCCTCTATCCTTTATGCTTTGATGACAATGGAAAAGCTCAAAGCAACACACTATCAACTCATTGTTCGAAAGCTCTCATTATCGCACACATTGACATTATTTTGGTTCCAAAGCTCTTTTTATGGAACCACTTTCCAGTAATTAAAAAATATAAAAACTTTTCAAGGCTCACATGCATGAAGTAAAGTGGACAAGAAGGTTTATTAACCATTTTTTGTTCTACAAATGACTGAATAGATTAAAAAAAATCATATATAATAGTTTTTCTTTGACGAGTTTTGTCAAAGAGTTCACCTATTTTCTGTATGCTCCCATTGTTTGCATTTATCCCTACGTGGAAAATAACCATGACTTTTAACAAAATCCTTCTATCTTTTATTCTTTGATGACAACGAAAAAGCTCAAAGCAACACACTGTCGACTCATTGTTCGAAAGCTCTCATTATCGCACATGTTGACATAATTTTGGTTCCAAAGCTCTCTTTATGGGACCGCTTTGCAGTGATAAAAAATATACAAACTTAGAGGGCTCACATGCATGAAGTAAAATTGTAACGCCCCGCCACGCAACCATAGGGAAAGTTGCAATTTACTAAACAACTAAACTATTTTTTTTTGAAATAAGAACAAGAAGCATGTAAGTTAAAACAATTAACATACAAGTTCACATAATCATTGCCAACTAATCCCCTAGGTTGCGAGACTGTGTTACTTAAACCAAATGCAGAACATGGAATAAAACCATAACATATAATTACTTAACAAGTAAAGATCACATACATTCCAACATAATAATTTATATCCAAGAGTATGAGATACCTCTTGATTCCAATCACATGATTTACAATAAGATTACAATACTCATTCCCCAAATGAGGCAAGTCCAACAAATATGATTATATAATACAAAATCCACCTCGATAACAACTAAGGGGGTAATAAAATACAATAAGAACTGAGAGAACAAGGCATGAGAAGAAACTGATTCCCACAAGCTCTCCAACTGGAAATCATGACCACATGAACAAGAAGAAGAACCAATAGAATAAGATGCACGCCACCCGACCACAGGGAATCCAAAAGGTTCCAGTCCCTCCGTGCTAGGACATAGTAACCAGGAATTCCTACACAAGACCATCTACCACTAGGCCTGGGCCACACAAAACTGATACGAAATAAATACAAGACCTCACCACATGACTGAACGGTCATACATACAACTCTAGGTACGACTCACACAACATTGTCATAGGTTACATTGCTTCTAGACAAAGAATAGATCAAGAGTGTCATAAATATCAAATACAAACTACTGAATTAGGAAGAGTGTCATCACATAGCTCGTCAAGGGATATCCTATGGGAATCTTCCTAGGCCCCGGCCCCCACTCCATGGTTTATCTTGGTAGCCTCAACCGAAATCCCGACACCAATGCTTACTCATGCAGAACCAAATACCTCTCATGAAGATGAGATAAATGATCTTGCCATTCTAGGCCTTCTCGTCTCATCCCAAGTCTCGTACTAGCCCTTGGGTCCATGAACGAGGCACAATTATCTTGTTTAATGTTTGATGCAACCTAAGCTTCTAAAAGTTTAATTTCGTTATCACTAAATTAACCAACTTGCAAAGGGTTATCTTGACACCACTTTGTTCGCCGATGCCCATTTGCAAGCCACTCTCCTAAGACAACATGCATGGTTAAACCACAAAAGGTGACTAGATAACACGACCTCTCCAATCCATGAAGGTAACAAAACAAGGAAACTCACTCAAACATAGGAGGAAACCAATTACAAAAAACCCACTCCTTTCAAAGGAGGTACAAATCAAATTACCCTCTCCTATTCCCAAGGAGGCACAAATCAAGAACTTCAACACTGAAAACCACAAGGTTAAGACCCTCTCCAAACACTGGAGGAAAACAAAATACAAAATACCACTCCATTCAAAGGAGGCATAAACACATGACCCTCTCCTATTCCCAAGGAGGCACAAAACATCCTAGTTTGTGAGAACTAGGTGAAACAACATGGTGTCACATGCACATTTTCCCATGACACATCAAAAATTGACTCACGTACCATAATCCCATACCCATACATGAACTCCTATCTAGAAGACTTCAACATTAACTCTATCCCACCAACATCGAAGATGAACAATTAAACACTGAAAACATTTCAGACAATTAAATAAGCTAATGTTTAGATTTCCTAAATCCAATCAAACACAGCTTCCATCACTTGCATTTATCCAAATAATAAACTCATTTCTTTTAACAATGTAGAAATGTTCAAAGAACAGATCACATATTCTAAATTTCACAACCATATTCAAAATCAAGACATTTAAATAAATACATCATCGAACTGGAATTGAACCAATCAATCACTCTACATCTCACAACCATATACTGTAAATAAATCCACTTGATTTATAAAACATTTGGATTAAATAAACTACTCTTATAGCAATAAGTCAAACAACTCAATCTCATAAGATTCATGAATCATTCGTTACTTCTAAGTTTAACCACTGTATTCTATAAGTTAAACTTTTAGTAAATAATCATTTAGATCGAATAAATCAATTTTAATCTCAACTCTTCTTGAACACAATATATTCCAATCAATTATACTAAATAGTATATACATAAATCCTCTTGCCAACATTAAGGAATTTAAACCAATAATACAACTCTACTTGATCAATGTATAATTAATCAAAATCAAATTCTCAATAAATCAACATTTGACAAATAAAGTTCTTTGATTTAAATAAATCATTCGTTAATCCTAAGCTCTCCAATTATGTTCCAAATTAATGATTAGAACCACCTGATTGAACTAAGTCATTCATTATCCCTAGGTTTCTCAATTGTCTTCCATACTTAGAACGTTTTGATAAATAGACATCTAGATGAAATAAATTAATCTTGAATTCAAATTCGCATCAATGATTTAACTAAATGTTAATCAAATCACTTAACCTATATTACCACATGGTTTAAATGAATAAATTAATCAAATTCTATATTCTAAATAATACAAATGATCAACATCAACTTTCATTTCTTTGATACCAATGCGATAATCATTTTAGAGTAGGTTCTATTTTCAAGATATTCAATTATCATTTAAATGTGTATCTCTAAATATCCTTATAATTTTTCAAGATTTCCTGATTAAAACAAGATTTAAATAACTTCGATTAATTACAAGACCCTCGTTTATTTCAACTTGATGATAAAATCAACCCCTTAATAAATTATATTTAAATAGAACCAATCTTAAATGTACAGTTATTCTTTAAATGTCTCTATTTAAAAATCTCCAATTAAAATTTCCAATTTAACATTTATCCTTATATTAATATGCCAAATAAAATAATATTTTATTTGCATATAAATAAACTATTTAAACTTTAAATTTAAATGTCCATCTTTATATTTCCATTTTAAAAACCTCCAAGACATAATTCCATTTTACTATTTACAGCAAATACGAGAAAACATTAAATATAATATATATATATCCACATTATATATATTATATTTTAAACATCTATATTAAATATATATTCATTTAATATATATTTATATCTATATATATAAAATCTGTGAGGCCTACCATTTGATTCACCATTTGGCTATCTTTTGATTCGATCATGTTGATACTCTATGTGTTTAGACTATTTTAGATGATCATAGACTCTTGATGTTATGCTTGTTTTATGCTTATGACACTATGATAATTATATGCACATTATGCTTCCTTTATTAATATGCTCATATGATTTGGTTATCACGATTGAAATGGACAATTGTTTTAAAATGAGATGGAATTGATAGGATGCTAAATTTAATTTAGTGATGATGTGATTTCTTTATTATGCCATGACTATACATGAATTGATAAAATATGTTATTGCTAGAGGAAGAATGATTATAGATATTGAATTTATTGATTCAGAGTTAGATTGTGCTAAATATATGCATATGAATTTATGATTTAATTATTGATTATCATGCATTGGATATTTTGACATGTGGAAATTAAGTGTGCAGGTACACGCCCATGGCCAATGGGATTGGAGGTAACCAAGGGTACCCAATTGTGTCAACCTAGTGAAGCTACTATGGTTCATTTGGAGAATGGACCATAGCCTCTTTGTGTTGTATTTTATTCATGATTAAAAAATATTTAATGTTGAATCTTGATATTATGTTTTTAAGGTCAATCAAACTTTTGTTGAGTGTTTTGGGGCATGTTGGAATTATTTTATTATGTTTAAATTTCAATTTATTTTTGAGGGGTTTCAAAGGTTTAGTTAGTCCTTAAATTGGGTTAATTGGCCCTTAATTAACCCCTAGGATGGTCACCTATGGGTTAGGGGTCAAATCAAACCCATAACTTGTCAAAATTGCAAGTTGTGACCCTTCTTAATTAGCCATTAAGAAGGGTGACGTATTTTGGGGGATGGGATTGGAGTGTTGGCTCCAAAATCTCATTTATGAGATTTGAAAACCTTGTTGAGTGTTGAACACTCTTTGGCCTTTCACTTCCCCAAGAGTTCTCACACATGTGTGAGAACTTGTGGGGAAGTGTGTCCATGGGAGTGAATAGGAGGTTGACATGTGTCACACTCTCCTCCAAGGGTTTCTAACCCTAAACTCCTATTTGAATCCTTTGGAAAGGAAAGGAAAGGGTGGTTCTTTTGGGGGCTTGGTGTTTGGATTGCTTGGAGGAAGGAAAATTTTGCTTGGTCTTGAAGGAGTAGGGATTTGGAGCTCATACTCAACCTTCTCTCATTGTTGGCTTGGATTTGAGGTAGGTTTTACTCTATCTTTATGTATGTTTTCTTTTCATTTCTTTTACCTCTTTGTATGGAAGTTTGAGAACATGAGTTATATGTGTTGTTGTCCATTTATGTGTCTTTGCATTCCCTTGTGTTGGTTTGGGGTTGTATAGGATAAACTCACCCAATGTGGGGAATAGGAATGTGTAGGAACCTCTATGGGGAGATTGTTCCTCCTTTGAGAAGGAGAGGCACAAAAAGGGTATGAGTACCCAAAATTGTTTCATGATAGTATGGTGTTTTGGGAAGATTGTTGTATGGAGGATGTATGATATGAAGGGCTTTATTGAATGGGTGGATTGGAAAAAAAGAAGGATTGTGTTGTTGGTTATTTCTACTTGCTAATAGGTCTCCCCATATAGAAGTGATGTCCACCTCAATCCCCATTTTTGGATTTATAAAGAATCCCTAAGTAAATGTGTGAATCTTGGTTGGGAGTATTCTATTTTGAGCATTGTGGTTTGAAATGGAATTTTGTTCTATTGTTGTGTGTACCTGGTATCTTGGTTACCTCCTAGCTCGGGGGGTGGTTGGTTTTCCAACCCAGGGTTGGGAGGTGAGCACACCCGAATGGCCATGAAAAGAAGTTTTGTGTATTCTCTTGCAGGATGTTGAAGGCTCATAGTTGAAAGTAGTTGTATTCTACTTGTAAAATGAGAAAAGAAAGGGATTAATGTGATCCTTTCCAATGTGATCTGTTGTGGCTGAATGTGTCAGTTTAAAAGACTGTCAAAAAAAAAAATTGTGTAACTGAATGTGAATATGGAACTATGCATTTCATTTATCTTTCAAAAATAAAATAAAAATGAAAGCAACATCGTCTAGGCTATTGGGAAACAAAGCATCATGTTGTAATCTTTCAAGTGGGATTCTCCCTGTGTACATATATAACATTTCTAAGGTCTACAGATTTCCTTTCCTATTCATAGCTGTATTATCAAAATGAAAATTATTGTAAATAGATTATACAAATTGCGATTAAAAGAAAATTTCCTTTGAAGTAATGTAAAAAAGTTTTGAAAGGAAATATATGGTCTTCAATGCTCATCTATGTTGTAGTTTGTGGATAGACATTTGAAAGATGAACTTGTTCCTCTGTATGATCTATGTATAAGAAATGAAAATGCAATCAGTCTTATTGTTCTTGTCGTGGTAGTGCTTGTTGTAGTAATGCTTACAGTATTAATGATAAAGTCTGTGTGGCTGTCATAAAAAAGTATGTAATCTATTGTGAGTCTGTAAAATGCTAAATTATTTTATTATCAAGAAAGAACAAAATTACTACTTGTGCCATTTGGAGAAATGAAATATAGAAATTGACAAACTTAGGCTTCCTTGTATGATCCTTTGCTACAAATCCATAATGTGCTTGCTTGAAATAAAGACTTGAAGCAAAGCTTACATAAGTGAAATTTATTCTGCAAATGCATTCTTCTAGTATTGTTTTCTCATATATCTTAAAATGATAGCAAATCGATATTCTATGTCTAGTGAATAGATGAAATTCAGCTGCCAAGTGTAAAATAGATTTCTGCAATATAGTTATTCTGAAAATGTGATTAGAGAGACTAGGCGATAACATAGATTCTCAGTCCCATTAGAATCGGTATGATGAGCCTATAGATAGTTCCCCAATATATTTATACACATGTAGTATTAGATGGGGTCTCTGTAATACCTCACCTTGTATTGACCTCCTTGTTTAGGAAAGCATCTCTTATCCTTGTTAGAATGGAGCTACTGCTCTCAGTTTAGAAATGTTAACTCGATCGACTAAAGAAAATCCCTTGTTGAGATGGAAATGCTAAGCCTGTGTTCAAAATTCGACACCAAAATTAACCAATGATTTCAACTATAAACTGTGATGCTTGGTAGGTATTGAATTTTGGTTGTGTGGAAAATTTTGGCCTTATACCTTCCACCTCTGCTGTGATTTAGTGGGGTTTATGCCGCTACTCATAAATACTAAAATATATTCTAGCCAAAGCCTTGGTAGGCCATGCTGGTGTAAGCCTTGTGCGCCTTACAAGTTATTGAAGTGACAACTTGTAGGAAAGTCGTCACAATGTCATGTGTTCCAGACAATTTCATCCATAGTGTCCTTAAATAATATAGGAATTTGTGGCCCTACCATTAATTAATAAACTGACTTTTCCTGAGATGTCGTTGAAGGAAGACATATCACTTCTCAAGTCGGTGCCATTGCAGCTCATCTGTAAGGCCCCACCATGCATGTGATTAGTAAAGTTGTAATCTATATTATGTGTTCCTAAATAGATGGCAAGATGTATTGTGGATGAAAAATAGTGTGATTATTTGATAACATTCTTTCTTTCATTCTAACATTTTACTTATGCTACCATGAAGGAGTTAGGAATCATAAATTGTGAATATGAGCTTAAATTGTAAATGAAATGGTTGCAAACTTAAACCTTATTCTAGTTACCAGAATAACGTGATATATGATTGTTTCTTATGGTTTCATTGGTAATGTGTAGGAAAGGAAGAGTCAGTACAAGAAGGGAAGACCATTGAGTATTTCAAAAGACATCTTCTTATGGTCATGAATTTGACCCCCTTTCAAGGCTTAGAAGGAAATGAAGTTAACGAGTTGATATAAAAGGGATGATTTATATTTTTAGTTGAGAAGGTATTTATTTGTGTGCCAAGTGAGTTGTAGGTTAGGGGTTGGGAACCCTTACCCAAGTGTGAAATTCGGATGGATCTTTAAGTGGGTCTTTAAAGAGGGTTGTTGGTCAATTTATTTGGTTGGGACATAAATATAAACACCCTAGGGTCTATACCTTAGTGGTAGGGGTCAAGTGGGCATGCAATAGGGTCCCAAGGACATGATTTGACTCTTGAAAAGTCACCATAATGAAGAGTGACGAATTTTAAGGAGAAGATGGGAGGTGAAAATATTTGGGGTTGTCCAAATGCATGCTACCTCATTAAAGAAGGGAGGTACACTCCACACCTTCCCATCCAAAAGGTTGCAAGTTGAAACTCCTATATAGTTGAAGAGGAAGAATGAGTAAGGTGTTACCCACTTCTCCTATTGGAGAACTCTAATGAAGATGGTAGAAAGGATGAGAAGAGGAGAGGAGTCCTCCTTCTTGGGAGATGGACATTCAAGTTGGACTAGCTTGGAGAGGAAAGAAGGATAGAAGAGTTTAATCCCCCTCACCTAAAGAAAAGAGATAAGTTTTCCCTACTTCTATTCCCTATTGTCTATATTATTGCAAGAGGATGACATACTTATATGGATCATTATTAAAAATAGTTAGTAGAGAACCTATGCTATGTTAGTGTTATCATTTTGTAAAAATGAGAAAATACTCCATTTATCATTGTGGAGCTAAAATAATTCCTTGCTCGGGGGTATGGCTAGAGTCCACAAGACTCCATGACGCCATTACGGTAGGGTGGAGAGCAAGCCTTAATTAGTTGTTTGTCCTTCAATGAATCTCTTTAAATTTGTTTGTAATAGGAAAGGAACTGGTGTTTTTTTTACGTAACATGAAAGAGAATGGAAAAGAGAAATGATAAATTCATTGGTATGCAAATAAAATCAATTATTCTCAATATTATGTGTAACAATGCATATTAAAAGATGAGTATTACTTTCTATTTTTAGGAAGAAATAAGAAAAAGAGCAAGTTCATCCCATAGATCTATATCATGGTTATTTATTAACTTGGATTTTTTTTTAAAAAATTATCATTGGAAATTTCACCTCATCAGAATTGCTTGCTTGAAAAAAAAAAGAAATAGACTAGAAAGCTCTTATGTTGAAATGGAAACAAATTTATTCGATAGAACTTGAAAATAAGGCAGTACGTAAATTTTGAGGCATGAATGAATGCAGCTTTAAAAGTCATTAGATATGCTTGTTTTTGCACTTTCTAAACCTCCTCCTCACCCAACCAATTATATAAATTATATCATATCTCCTTGGCTTCCACTAGTTTTGAAATGTAGATTCTTCTATTGAATAACATCATTATTCTTCCATTTGTAATAAGACTGAATCAATAATAATAATAATAATAAAAAGAGTATCTAGTCATCTATTCAAACAGAGTAAAAGGTAGAGCAAGACAAATAGAACATCTACCCTTGGCTATTACGTGATCTTCACATTTACCCAGCACCTTTAAATACCATTATCTTCAATCTGCAGTACATCTTCCTTTGGCGCCCAGCTGAGGAATATGTGGGAAATGGTTTAGGAAGCTATTAGGAAATTATGTTTATATGTTTGACCTTTCGTGTCAGTTAACATATTGATATTTACTCTCATGTCAAGCACAAGTAAGTTGTGTCTATCAATATATTAGGTATTAGGTATTGTGGTCAATCACAAATGTAATGCTCCTACCTACTTCCATCTTAAGCGCCCAAATGAAAATTCCATATGGGCATCAAATTAATCATATTCAACATATCAGTTTCCCTCCCAGTAGTAAGCTTGAAACGTAGGTGATGAACTTTGGGCAGGTGAAGAAATAAATTCAGAGTGATTTGATATCCATTCTTATATTTTATAATTTTATCATTAACTATGCCTGCGAACTTCAGCATACTCTGTATTACAGCCACCGTAAATATTAGTTAGAAGAAGATTTTCTTCTTTTAAGATGAACCTCAATGTACCGATTAAATTCTCCCATAAGCTAATTTGGGTCAACTAATGGCTGAAACAAAGTAAAACATGTTTTTTGTTGTTCACGCCCAGGCATTTCATTGTGCCATAAATTAAATCTGAAACTAATGACAATGATGAAACATTTAAATTATTAATGGTAATATTAAATATTGACATTAATAATTGTATTTGTATTATCAAAATCATTCAAATAATGTTAAATGTGACATTAATACTAGTAACAAAATTAATGTTAATCATAAGATTAATATTAGATTTTTAATTAAAAGAGAAAGGCATGAAGAAATTTCTTTTTAGGGTAAATTTTCTTTAAATCTCAGTCTAGGCGGTTGTTGAGACTAGTGATGCCAACTTGATTAGGTTCAAACTCAAGTTGTAAATGTCACCCTCATAAAATTAATACTCATCAGTTATAGTTGAGCGCACTGGATGGTTGAAGTGTTTTGGGAGAGTCCCGAAAAGCCATGGACTCGAGTAGTTGGCAGAGCAATTATGGCACCAGTATAATGGAAATATTTGATGCTAAATTTGAAGGCAACTGACCTACGTTACCCTCCAGCAGGTCACTTTAAGTTTCAAACTAAATTTTAAAATGGTACCCCGGGACCATCTGCATTATTTGTAAGAGGGCATCTTCAATCAAATCGAATGGCAGTCAATAATTAATGAGATAGCTAGTGGTGGACGTATCCAGAGGATCTCATGGTGTACACAGCAGCAGTAAGGCACAGTAGGGATGATAAATGCTTGGGGGGCGTCCTTGGTCCTTTGAAAGCATGGCTTACTTTACAGCCATTCAGACTTAGCGTAGGTGGATGATTAATAGCTAATAGCTTAGGGGTGGTGCTCATCCAGGTCACTTCAGTCTTAACCTGTATATAATGGAATCAAGTATCTTAAAGCTTGGCATAAAATAACGAGGACAATAATAACCGAAAAAATGGGAAACTAATAAAAAAAAAGGGGGCTGTGTAAATTTACCCATGTTGCAAATTAGCACAAAAGTCCCCAAGTAAAATTTCTATTAAATATACTGAAAGCTTCAGTAAGTAGTGAAATTCCTTCGTAGATAACATGTTGCAATGAATAAATATGTCTGGCAACCTCCGCTTATGTGTGCGTAACTGATTAAGGAAATATTTTTTTTTAAAAAAAAGAGAGAGAGGGGAGATCTTATTGTTTATAATAATAAATAAAACAAAAATTTAGGCTTCCCTTCAACATATACAATAATACTGAACCATTTGCAACACCAAGCATAAGGAAGCAGCCTCATAGTTCAGTTACTACTCCATTTTCCTCAGCACAATCTTCTGCTTAGTCTTCCGCCATGCTGGTACTTATAACAACAGAAAAAAAAGATTCCTCAAAGAGAATAATAGAACAAATAAATATCAAAGATAAGATCTAACATAAAATAAATTAACATACTCATTCTTCAACCTGCGATCCTAGTCTACCTGTGTCACCAAATTTTCTTAAATCTGCTTCACATAGCCGTATCACACTTCCTTGCAGAGACGTGGAGGTTAAAAAATAAATAAAAAGACAGAAGACCAAAAAAAAAAACAATAGAAGAAAATGTATAAGGGGGCGCCCATTTCATGGGTTTCCATAATTCCTTTTAAGGAAAGGGATACGAAAGCTTAGGTAAATAAGTTCTAAGACTTTCTTTAATTATTTCTTTTAAAATGTTAAGTTAATTTTTTTAGGATTATATTATTATTTTACTTTAATTTATTCATACTAGAAATGAAAAGAAATTTAGTAATTTAAAAATATATATATATATATAGAGTCGCTCTATTCATGGATAGATGTGTACAAAGTGAACAATCATATGTGTTTCAATATTGGTAACAACATCATTTGGGTTGAATAATAATGATACATTGTATGTTAAATTGGAAGTCTTAATTCAATCAACATTTTCAGACTAATTGGAAGAAACATTAACATTGCTATTCTACAATGGGTATTAATAGTATTACTTGATTGAATAATTGCATCCGTGTTAGCCACGTTATTATCATCAAGAACATTCTTACCTTTGAAAGTTCCTTCCATAAGTGAATACTAATATTACTATATTCTCATGATGAGTATGTCTTATTACCAAATAGAGCTAAACCTGAGTGGATAGGTTATACTGCAGTGGGGTGATGTGTAAGTTGTGTCGGACAAGTTAGCCACATTAAAGTAGGCATGGAAATTATAGAGTTAATAAAATTTAAAAAAAAAAAAAAAATGTGTAGGTTTTCTTGTCAAAAAAAAATATGGGCATGACATCATCCCTCATGTTGGTATTTAATTCTATTCCCAATTGGCTACATAGGTAATAGTTTGTCTGAGTGAGTAGTTGGGAAGATGCAACGGGAAGTTATAACTTGACTGTCATAAATGTCGTTGCCCAAGTGAAACAAAGGATCTACTAAAAATATATGGCAAGTTCATCTAGACGTAAAAGTTGAAGAGTGAAAAAAATAATCATTAAATTTTATACTTTTTGTAGCGCTGGCCCTTCTATCATTCCTTAACTGCAAGAATAAATGAGCTTTCACCTCTCTTTTAATTGTCTAAGTAGGAGTAGTTTTTCACATGTGATCTTTCAGTCAATTTATGCACAGTTGCTAATCCTATTATGGTGGTTCATCAACTATCAATGAGAGATCTGTTGATTTCAAACTTACTTTCGTATAATTAATATTAGTCAAAATAAACATTTCATTAGGCTTTGTGCAGTGTGCTATACCCATATTTCCTTAATGTATTCATTATACATAATAGGATATTTAACTAACTATTTATCTATGATCTCTCAATTTTAATTTGACATTTTAGCAATTTGCACTATTTCTTATCTTCAATTCTTGTAGACAACGGAATATCAATAATACTAAGATTAATATTGCGAATAATATTTTCACATCAATTAATATTAAAATAGCGAATACATGCCATAGTACGGCACAATGGTTGTGGCTTGTCTTCAGAGCTGAAGTCGGTGCAATAAGTTACTTTATACCTATCATCTCTTGCAATTATAATGATTTTATTAATAAAATATCAATGCCAGCACTTCGACGCCTACCTTCATTTGAAGTTTGGTTACTGTCCATCCATTAAAATAATGTACTCTGATCCATTGCCTACAAACTTTCTGTTAGCTCTCGTGCTAGATGTAGGGTTCCCAGCTTGCATGGTGACAATAATTTTAACATTACCTACTTCTGTGGTTTAAAATCTTGAGTTTTCCAAGTTGACGTGTAGCTTCCCACCACTCCTATGACAATATTTTAATAACAGGTATAGAGGTTGTGATATAAAAATTTTAAGCTTTTATCTTAATGATTATATTATTATTATTATTTTTATTAGCCTAGAATTGTTAATGCTAGGGCTCCCATTTAATTTGATCAAAACAAATAAATACGGTACTTCCTTGTTTCATTTTCTACAATAGGTTGGGTAGCTAGCTTACTCTAAAACAAGCCTTAATAAATTCCACCTTATGTATGTCTTTGGCGTTTAAAATTTTAAAAGGGGGTATTTCATAATCTTAAAAAGTTACACACATTAAAATATATACTTTAAAATAATAGAAAGAGGAGACTCTTAAGTCTAAGAAAGGAAAGGAAAGGAATTGTGGTATTTTTCTTTTTAAAAAAGACTTAGGTTTAAACTTATTATTTTATATGACATTTATAAAGTATAATAGAAAAGAATTATATATAGCTTCTCATTTATATAAAAATAAATTTTAATTCGGATATTTGTTTTACTTATCTCTTTATATATATGTATATACATTTTATTATTAATTTTTAAGTGTATACTTGAAAAGAGATATATATTGGGATAATTTTAATGGTATTGTAAATTAAATAATTATTTATCAATTAAAATTGTTTAGGTTAAATAAATTTGATTTGAGAATCTCATTTGAATCACATTTGTATTATTGTTAATATGAACATGTAATTGATTATATCATTAATACTATGGAAAAATAATGCTAATTCTTTTGGGTTTGAAATAATAACATTGTCACCAAAATGATAGATGATCTAAAGATGGGTTAATGATACTTCCATTTTTGTTGTGGAGCATGTTGTCAAAATGAGGTTTGACACCTATAGTCCATTTAAATTCATTGGAACCTAGCATAACCTTAACCTAGTATTTATGTCATCCCATCTTTGGTTTAAGGGTGTGCACAATAGATTTTACACACTCGATATCACTTCCTTCCCTTCCTTTTCTCTTAGACGATGTGACATAAGTGAGGACGGTCATCCATCACCAAGAAATACGTATATGAAGATACCATGTTTATGCATCATTAACTCTATGAATGTCTTATTTTGGTTTTCAAAAAAAAAAAATTGATGGGTGTGTTTTTGCCCTCCGTGCCAAATTTATGGCATTACAAAATCAAAATTTTAATTAATATAACATATATATTATAATAAATATATAATATAAAATGAAATTTAATAAAAAAAAAAACTAAAAAAAATTAATAAACAAAAAATTGTTTTAAAACAAATAAAGGCCATTGGGCCTTAGCTGCTCGCAACCCCAAGAAGGACGTACCCTATGGTGGCTGCTAGGCAGCCACACACAGGGGCGCGACCCTATTGGTGGCTGCTCTGTAGCCTCCTCCCCAACCATGGGGAGCACTGCCCAACCAGCGCCCCCATGGATTGGGGGGGTGTGGCTATGGGCAGCCCCCACACCTAAAATAAAAATAAATAAATTTTTATTTCTGCTTCTACAATTTCGCCCAGAAAAAAAATGAAAATAAACAAAAAATAAAATTAAACCCTAAGTCTAGTAAAAACCAAAATGAAATTTCACCCAGAAATTTTAGCAAACAAATTCTCAGTTGCATAAATTTATATGTAAAATAAATATCCTTTCACAGCTCCATCTAGGCAATTTTTTTTTTACAAGAAAAAGGGTTAAGAGGAAAGTTTTAACCACAATATTGTGATGCATTTTTCTAGGTTTTTCCCCAATTCGACGAAGAAATTAAAACTCTTCATTTGCATCCCTCTAAGTTTTCTCTTGCTAGATTTGAACAAATTTTCAAGGTTTTGATTCTTGCTTTGAGTTTCATTCCAAATCTCAATCATTTTACAAGTTTTCAAAGAAATAACTCATGGGTTTCATTGGATTCATCTACCTTTCTAAGATCTGTAAAAAACATGAAGAGGGTTTAATCTATTTCAAAATGGACAAGTAAGATTAAAGGAGAACCTGATTTTCCTCCACAAATTTGAAACCTTCAAGCATGGTGTTCTCCAATCCTTCCCTTGAATCCAACTCCAACAAAATCTCCATCTCCTTCAAAATTCAAAAGCAAAACCATAGCCATCCCCATTTTCCCCAAATTGCAAGCTTAAAAATTAATGAGCTCCTTTTCTCCAAAATAGGGTTTTTTTCAATTTGGTCAAAGAAAACCCTAAAAATCCCACTCACAAAATATAGTTTAAAAACATGGGAATTTTTCTAATTTTTAATTCACAATTCAATTTCGAATTTTTTTTTAAATTCAAAAGCCATTTTCTAATTTAAATTCAAAACCCAAATTCGAATTCTTAATTCAACCTTATGCATTTTCCAAATTTCTCATAAAACATAAGCATTTCAAAATTGCCAATAAATAATTTCCTCAACAATATTTTTCAAAAGTGGAATTAAAACATATTGTCATTTAATTATTTATTTTAATTTAATCGTAACTATTCAGACAAGATTTTAATTAAATCCTAAATATCCAATATAGCTTCCGTTTCCAATTTCATTTGAATCTAGATATACAATAATGCCAAAATCACTATTTCGTTTAATATATCACTATTAATCTAATTAATTAATAAACTAAATCTAGTTTATTAATTAATCAAATCAATCAATAACCCAATAATTATTTTATTAATTTCATCAAATAATTCAATAAAATAAATCACATTTCAACATTGCAACTCAACACATTTAATCATCAATTAAACTACGCAAGTCATTTAATAAACTTTAAACTTGAAATTAAATAAACACTCAAGGGGAAACTGGCCAAGTTAAAACGACTGACCCCGACGATAACCCGACAACACACTATGACTAGGTTGACGACTTGGCTCGAAAAACTTAGCTACTATCTCCCAATCAATTTCCATTGGTAAATGGACACGCTCACACCTGTCAAACCAGGTGGAGTCGATGTCATATACCTGCAAACCTACAACAAAGAAAATGTCAAACATGCAATATATATATGATATGATCAAACACACCATGAAGAGGGAATCTCAGAATTGTAGGGCGCTCGCGAGTGAGTGATACAATCCGTCCCCTTTACTAATACAGTATCTCTAACTGACGCATCTAACATCAATCATATGATCAATAGCATAAAACATCATTTAATTAGATATCTTCTAAGTTACTCCAAATCATGACATAAAGATAACATCAGAATAAGATCACATCACATCAACATATAACTTCACATCGTTTAACAATCACGATCGCAAGTAATCAAGTTCCAAAGTCAAAGCATGTTTAGACACAATCATCACATCATGATATAACATGCACATCACTAAACAATTCATGATCAAATAATCACTAAGTTCAATAGTCACATCATAAGCATAATCAGACATACAAAGAACCTTGCCGATCCGAATATCCAAAATAGAGGGGTGTTACAAAAATGGACAAGAGGGTTTCTGCATAATTCCTATCAAATGCAGATGAAATCTTCGCATTTCAACAAGAAATTCAAATAGATAATACTAAAAGTAGTTTAAAATATGAATTTATAATCAAAGTATAAGAATGCCTTAAAGCACTATGAAACCCTACTTGCATTTCTTGTATCAAATAGAAGAAAATAACGAAAAGTTACCTCTTTTGACCTCAAGCAATTCATTTGTCGCTATCCACTGCGCAATTCTGTAAGAACAAAATCCCCTGCTCGGCCACACAATAGAGCACTATGAAATACAGCTTCATTATGCACTTTAATGTAATGAAACTCTCAAAATTAACAAATTATCACCTCAAGTAAATTATTTCTGGGTCTAGACTCTGCAACTATAACATCTCCTACTCAGTCGCTACAAACTCTTCCTCAGAACATGCACTTACATAACACAAAAACAACACATGCAAAGTAATACAAATGCATACCAAGTTGCTTAACTCTATATTAAATGACCAAAGTACCTTGGCCACACATGGCCACCAAGCCATTCCAACACCTTCACCTCGAGCCTGATGCCATTTAATACATTTAATTTGTATTCATGCATTATGTACGTCTACTCGCCAGTTTTATAAATTATGCCTTTGCTTAAATTTATTTAATCAATCTATGTGCTTGCATTTTCCTAATATTTTAGTGCATTTAATCTACATTCATGGATTATGTACCTCTAGCCACCAGTTTTAAAACTATGCCTTTGCTTAAATTTATTTAATCAATTTATGCATTTGCATTTTCCCAAATTTTTAAAACAAAAATGATTTATAAAGCTACTCGGACGAATAGGAAATTAGATAAATGCTAATTTTCCAATATAAAAAATAGCTCCCCAAGTTCAAACTATACAAAAAAATAAGTAATATGTTAAATGGTGAAATGTGATTGGCTGATGCTACCGGTTAAAAGCATTCCGGGTGAATGCATAAGTAATCCTCCTGCCCTTGACGGTAGGAACTAATAAAAATTGTAAATTAAAAATGTAAATCTTAAAAATTATTTTTAAAATACCAAAATCTAATATGTTTAAAACATAGAGTCACGTATAAACATTATCTAATTTTATTGTATGTTGAATTAATGGCATATTTAAAATAGTTGCAATTTATATGACTAATATGTATTTTGATTAAATTGTTAATTAGTTATTAATAATTCTCATTTTAACCAATGAGAACTTGAATAATTTTTCTATTTGAATTTTTTCAATCTATTATCAATGTATATATGCGAATTATATAACAAAATATATTTCAAAAATCAATTCTCTTGAATCTAATTGGTACACTATTTTCACCCAATATAACTGATTTTGGCACTTCCATTACTTCCATTAACGATTATTATGGAATGGTGGGTAATAAAAAAATATTCAACAAATTTTTAGGGAAAAATTTAAACTCTTCAAAATTTGTTTAATAATTTCTACATTCTTAATACATAAAAAATGTTCTAATATAATAATTAGGTTTTTCAATTTTACCAAGTAAAGGTATATTTTTTTAGTTTCTATAAGATGCAGTTTGACTAAGTTTTCAATTTTACAAAGTAAGATTTTTTATCTTTTTTTCATTCTTTTAGGTTAGTGGTATAAAGTGGTAATTATTTTTATTCTTTTAATAATTATATTTTGATATTTGTAAATTAATTAGAATTTGTGCTATTATGCTATACTATAATATTTATTTATTTTATTAGGAATTTTAATAGTCACTATTTAATAAGTGAAAAAAATGTGTTGCTATAAGTAGGATGTTTTCCAAATTTTTAAGTGCAAATAATTCATTTTCATGTGATCTTTACCCTTCTTTTAATATAAACAAACTCATCATTATAATAATTAGGTTTTCCAATTTTACAAACTAAGAATTTTTATTTATTTATTTTTGCATAACATTTGACTACTGATATAATTTAATTTTCAATGGTATTGTTTTTATATTGAAAGTAGGGGAAGACCCCTAAACCCATGAGTTCAATAAAACAATCAAAAGAAAAAGCATAAACACCTCAACCCACCAAACAACTAAAGGAGAAACACAAGCATAAACAACCTAGCACAAACAAAGCACATAAGATAAATACAAACCACAACAAAAATTGTTAGCCTTACCATTCAACCTATAATTTATAAAATTTTAGCCCCAAAAAAATTGTTGCTATAGATAGTATATATTTTTATTTGTTAAATATGAATAAATTCCTTATACCTTTATTAATACATCTAAAATTGTGTCATTATAATAATCATGTTTTCCAATTTTACCAAGCAAGACTTTTTATCTCTTAGTTTTCATTTTCCCTACATACCATTTGACTAGCAATATAAATGTTTTAACTTAGTGTACACATCATTTTATTGAAATATATTTTATTAAAATTTTATGTTGGTTTCATTTTTAGTTTTGATATTTCTAAAAGAATAATTGTTTAAGACATCCACTATAATAATTAGGTTTAAAAATTTGATCAAGTGAAACTTTTCTGAGCCCCTTTAATTTTTTTATTATCTTATATTTTAATTATTAATATAAATAATTTTAATTTTAATAATTTTCTTCTCGAATCAATCTTTTATTATAATTTTTAATTTATTCAATCTTTAATACTTACCTTTTTTTATTAATCAAAATAAAAAAAATATTATCTATCTTATATTTTTCTTGTATCAATGAATTATTGTTAATGTAAGCATGCAAGATAAAAATAATAAAAATAGGGAAAAATAGAAATCTAAGTCTAAACTTTAAAAAACAAATTACCACATTTTAATTAGATTTTTATATTTTAAAATAAATTAAAATTTATGTTATATATTTTAATATTTATTTTTTTATTTGAAATTTAAATAGTAACTTCATGAAAAAATAGTGTTATAAGTAGCATATTTTTCAATATTTTATAATTTTGAATAACATATTTTCTCTTAATTTTTGTCTCTTTAAAAGACAGAAAAAGGTGTTAATATAATAATTAATATTTTTTAACTTTATAAAGTAAGAAATTTTATCTCCTATGTTACCAATATAAATGAGTTAGCTTATTTATTTTTATATTTTCCATTCTATTAGCACTTATCTTCCCCCTCTGGTAGCACTTATCTAGATATCAAAAAAAATAAAATAGAAATATATAAAATAATCTAATAAAAAATTCAAATAAATAATATATTTTTAATATATTATATTATTAATTTCACAACATATTATAATATTATAATATATACACTATATAATATATATTTAAAATATATAATATCTAATATATAGTTTTAATATCATTATAATATTATAATATATATACAATATACATGTAACATGTATACCATCTAAAATATAATTTAATATATTAGAACTAAAGTTATAACAACAAATACATTCCTTAACTTAATCATTTGTTCTTACACAACAACCCCACCTCATCAATAATTTCACTTCTAACATTTTAAAACATAACTATTTTGTAACTTTTTGGGAGGAACTTCACTGTCTACAGCTCTTGTTTTAAGTAGGTGAGGTAAGTTAAGTATAAGTCTAATTCCAAAAAAGTAAAACTTGCAATTAAATTTCTAATGAATATTTAAAAAAATAGATTTTTAAAAAGATTGACTAATATGAATTTTATTAGTTCCTCCCAAGGGAAAAATATATAACAAAACATGTATCTGAAATTAATTTTCCACAATATAATTGGTAGAAAAGTTGTGAGCAATAAACTATTTTATTGTAATTTTTCAAGGCAATTTTGACATTTTTTAATGTTTGAAAGTTAAAGTTAATTTTTTTTTATTTTTAGTAATTACAAATTAACAAAAATTTAAAGAACTTTTTAACTCTTCAAAGGTTATTTTCCTATTCTCTCACAATGAATTATTATTTTATATTTTTTTCTTCATTCTAAACATTTATTTACTTATTATATTTGTAAATATAATAAAAAAAATATCTATCTAATATATGAAAAATAACATATAACAAATTAAAATATATATACTATATAATATATAAAATCTAATATATAATTGAATATATTTTAATATATTATACAATTAAATTATTTTTAATATATTATATTATATTAATAAAGTAAATTAACATGTAATATATTATCTTTAACATCATATTATAATATTATAATATGTATAGTATATAACATGTAACATTTATAATTTAATAAATGAGATAATAAGATTATAATTTTTAATAATTTAATATATTTTCATATGTTATATTATTATACTATTTTTAATATATACTATATTAGATTATATATTTTAGTAAATTAAAATATAATATATTAAATTAATTTTGTGGTGACATACATGATTATGAAATGATTTACTTTTTTCCATTGCTATAAGGCTTTTTATGTAGACCAATCAAAAGCATTATTTAAAAAAAAAAGGCCAGTTTCAAAGTTTGTAATGTTTAAATAGTTCAAACTAATCATTTTTTACATATTATAGAAAAATAAACAATTTATCTCCATTTTCATTAGATAAAAGATTATGTTGTATGAAACCAAAGAAACAAAAGGAAGCACAAAAACATACAATAAGAATAAATGAATGACATGTGGAGGCCAGATTTTTAGAATATTAATGTGAACCAGCATTTTTTGAGGCAATTTTTTCGCCATGAAGAGATTAACTACCCTTAACTATGAACATTTTTTTCTTTGGTTTGTTAAAGCCCCAATGGAAAAGTTTTAAGGGGATGAAAAGGTAAATAAATAGAAATAAATTTACTAGGTGAACAAGTAGATAAATTTGCAAACTGATAAGATAAGACTCCACTCAATAAGTAACTAATTGCCTTTTATTTGAGTTTTTATGTAATAACCCTCCTGGTTGCTAGTTGGACTCAGTAGTGTTATGTTTTGTTTTGATGCTCAGATACTATGATGATACTGTTATTATTTGATGTGGTTATTCAGATACTATGATGATACAGCTATTGTTTGATATGGTTAGTTTAGATGCTAGACGATGTTATTTCATTTTGGATATGACTACTTTATATGACATTATGGTTGATTATATCTGTTAATTTTATGAATTGTGATATGATGCAATGATTTAATTTAATATGTAATGTGATGATTGTTAATTAGAAATGTAACTCATTGATTATGTTATTATTGTTAGAATAGGTGTGACGAAGGACAATATAGCATCACTCGTTCGCGAGTTCCCTGCTATGTTGCGATTCCTTCTCACAATGCAGTACTTCGTTTTAATGCTTTGATATATATGTATATATATGCACATATACACAACTTCGCTTGTATGCAGGATTGCAGGTACAAGTCTCGATTCCACCTGCTTCGGCAGGACAGGGCGAGCACCAAATAACCCAACGGATAAATGTTGATACAGAGGTGACGATGAAGTCCTCCCATCCCATGATGTCAGGTTGTCTCATTTGTTGGTACAGTCGATGTTGTGTTATGGGTTTTGTCCTAGTTTATTTTATGAGGGCATTTACAGTTATGACTAGTCTTTATGATTGAAATAAATTATTTATTTTAATATTGGAGTAAATGGTATTTAAATATTTAAATAATTTAATTATTTTTGAAAATCTTACATTTCAATTAAATAATAATTAAATAATAAATCTGTTTAAATTATTTTAATTAATTAAATTTGGTGGTGGATAATTGTGTGAATAATTTATTTAAATTAAATATATAATGTGTGGTGCAAGAAAAGTTACAAAACAGGAATTAAAGTAATTAAAACAAATAAAAGAATTAAAAGACAGTGTGAGCCAATAGGGTTTGAGTGTTGAAAAGAAAGCTTGTTTTAAAGATTGATTTTTTCTTTTATTTGGGATTTTTTGGGAAGAGCTTTGGAGAGATGAGGAATATATTTTATTTAATTATGAATTTTTGAGGGGTTCTCACACACACACAGAAGAACAGAAGGTTGGAAGTGCTCAAGTGAAGGTGGAGTTCATTCTGGACTAGGATTGGAATCGGATTCGAGAGCATCAGAGTCAAGCAGGCGTCTTCAAACTCGCATTGGACTCCAGGTTCCTCTCGTTGTTATTTTCTTTTACCCTCTTCTATTTTTCTGTTTGCTTCAGAAAAAAGAAATAAATAGATTTTATTAAAATGTATTTTGTGAATATAGGAAAAACTTCTGTTGAAAACTGAAACTAGATCAGTTAGTAGTTTGGAAAACAAAGGGGATCATAGAAAAATCATACTGTCTAATTTGTTTATTAAAACAGGAACCCTGATCCTTTGAAACATTTCAACCTATTAACGATAGGATTGTAGAAAAGATGATTCTCTGGTTGAAGATAATAAATTTGGGGTTTAATCAATTTATTGAAAATATAAATGGATATAATTATTGTTTTGTTTCTCTTATTTGTTTTGTTATGCCTCTGTATTTTGTTTACCAAAATATATATATACAGTTTTTATATTGTTCTCTTAAACCAGATTATATATTTTATTGTCTGAGTTGTATTGACCCAATATATATATATATATATTGGTTCACATTGGCTATTTTTATTTAACAAAATATTATTTGGTCGGCCGTACCGTCGCCTCACGAATTCTATTGTTTCTCAGAAATCGAAGTTCCTTATTTATTTATATTTTTTCTTAATGTTTGGGAATCTTAAGATTTTATAGTACCAGAAATATTTGTTTATTTTAAACTTTAAAAAAAAAAAAAGGAAAAGAGTTATGTATTTTTAAATATTTATTGTGAACCATGCACAGGAAAATGAATTTCGTTTTCCGTGCTTTTTAAAAAGAAATATAATATAAAATTATCGAATTGCTTTTCCGTTCGTACCAGCGAAGTCTTTTTTTGAATTTAATAAGTTTTTTTATGAGTATGGGGGATCGGGGAGGGCACGGTACCTGTACCCACCCCGCGCCCCACTCTGTGGCGGACTGCCACAGCAGTCCGCAGGACTGCTGCATACAGCAGCCCGTGGGGACTGCTGCGCGCAGTCCCCACTTGGGTATATGCGCTTAGTTTGTTTGAAATTTAATTTTTAATTTATTAAATTCTATTTATATATATATATAAATATATATATATATAGTATATATATATATAGTATATATATAAATATATATATATATTTATATATATATATATATTTATGTATATATATATTTATTTAATTTATTTACTATATTCATTTAAATTAATTTGGTAATTACATATACATTTTTGATTTGATTTTTTTTTTAGTATAAATATATATACTTATAAAAATAATAAAATGAGAATTCTTTTATAATAAATATTATTGATTCAGTATAATAAAATTTAATGCTTTATTTAGTTATTTAGCAGGTGAAATTTGCAGAAATTAACCGTTTGCCTTTGGAATTATATTATTCGTTTGTGGTGTTTTATGTTATCGATTTTCTTTATACATCTGAGTGAATCATTTTCTTGTAATTATGGAGTCATGAGGTCTTGTTTTTTTGTTGTTTCCTCATTTGTTAAGATTGTAAAATTCACTTGCGATGTGGGAACCCTTTTGTTTTGCAACCCTAGTCCAGAGGCATGTTTCATTTTGAAGTTGTCTTCGTATACTTTTAACTTTGGTTTTGAAGTTGAATGAATTATGCTTGGAAGGGTTAGACGTGTTCTTATGTTGGTTTGTTATGGGTTGTGCGAGAGGAATATTACCTTGCTTGTGTGGAATTCAAGTATTATTTTTTATGATTTAGTTCAACCCTTGCCTTCTTGAAACATGTTAGGGGTCATAGGAGGGAGAGTGGCTCTTCGTGGGCGCCGGCGCCTCAGATGAGGAAGGGCCAGGATAACCCTCAAAGAGTAGTAAACAAGTGATAACCTAATCAATAGATTTAGGGGGGTTGGGTAGTTTAATCACACAAGATAATAAAACTTTGGATTCCTCGGCTATGCATTAGGGCTACCTTAGACTAGTGATAGACTGAGAAGGCCGTGGTTGGCATAGTCATAGTTTCGTCTTCACGAGAGACTATTGGCTCCGCATCAGCTACCCTATGGTGCCGGCGCCTCAGTTAGGAGGAAGGGCCAGGAGATCCATAGATGGGTGCCGGCGCCTCAGTTGGAGGAAGGGCCAGGAAATCCCATGAGAGCTATGCGATGACACTCTCCGCTTGACACCCTTGTGCTTTGTTATTGTTGCCTCTGGATGTTATCTCTTTGTCATGTATCTTTGATTTCTTGTGAATTAGATTCGTGATTGTTCCGTGATATTACTTCATGTTATCGTGTTGAGTTCTTAGTTTAACTTGTTATGTGAATTGAGTACGTTGATGGTTGTGCATTGCATATTTGAGTTGTACTTGTTCTATATCATGTTGTTGAGTTGGTTGACATCCATGGTTGGGTTCACTTCCTCATCACCTCTGAGCACGGGGGGTGAGTTACTTCGTAATTCACATGGTTGGGTGGAACGTGCTCCGCACCCGTTGGGTTCCCCATCAGCGTCTTGTCATCTCAGCTTTCCGCAGTGCAGATGTTCCAGTGATCAGATGTACTTCATGTTCCCTTATTGTGTATCAATCCCCATGTTGGGAAATTCAATGTAATTCTTGTATCAAAAGAAGATTGTAATGTAATATTATTTCAATGATGTAATAGTTAGGATTGAATTGGATCATGTTAAAAGATTTATCATGGATGTAATTATGCGATGTTGTCATACTCGCATCATGGCTATCAGTTGTATCTTTGTATAGGGTTTTTATAAATTAAATGGTTATGTTGTTTTCATTATCTTTATGTTGTGTTGTGGTTGCAATGTAACCTCGCGTGCCCCAGAGAACCAAGTGTATTAATGTTATGTGTTATGCTATGTGTTTATGATTTAATGTTGTTACATGTTATTCTTTTATTTTTAAAAAAAAAATTATTCGCGTTATGTGTGTGTTCTCTGGGGTTTGCACGACGGGCGTTACATTTTACAAGTAGGTTTCCCATGGAGATTGTTTTGCTAACAAATTTGACAAATTGCTAAGAAATTTTGATAAAAGATTCGCTTTTAGCTTTAAATTTGTGTATCTAAAAGCCTTTATATTGAAACTCATTATATGGTATTGCAACTTTGTTGTAATTATTTAGGGCCACATACCCACAAAATTACAAGTTGTACATGGCATTTGTAGGTTCATTTTATGAAATCAATTATCCACAGACAAAAAGTAACTATTAGCTTGTTGTGTCACATGAAATCCAACTAGAAAATCCCATGGTTGGATTGCTAGTGTTTTTGTAGAACGTTGTATTTTTAGCAAGATTCTTTTAGAAAACCATAAAGAAAAAAAACTTTAATGTTTAGATTCTATTGGAAAAAATCCTTCCAATTTTTTTAAAAAATGTAGTTGCTAGGTGTAACGTCACATTTTACAACCTTCACAACATCTCGTGATGAGTCAAATGTATGCAAATCATGGAAGCATACACAAGGTACATGGAATTGTGGATTAGTAGTTGTAATGCCCCGTCTAAATAACCTAAGAATGATGCAATGATGATATAAAAGTGTAATAATTTTTTTTTAAAGTATTAATATAATGTTAATTAGTTGCATACATTCTTAGGTTACAATGACGTTACACTACTTTAAGTTCTCCATAAGCGACTTAAGTATTTCGTATTGCTCCCAATAAAAACATAACATAAGGTAAACATTGCATAAACATTTAAATTCTCATACAAGATATAATAAGGTACAAATACGTTTCCATACATTGCATTGATAAGATGTTACATTGCTCATCCATCTGATGAGATAGTTCAAATAACAGTTACAATTTTACAAATGATCTCCTCTTATACAATTGAGGGATGTTTTCAAATACATGTTTACAAGATACAATGGTGAAGAAATAGAAGAAATCTATGTGCGAACTCTCCATCCATGAAGCGCTCAATGCAATGAACAAAATGGGGACCCAACGGAGTAAGGTGCACGTTCCACCCAACCATGTGGTACCCGTAGGTCCACCCCCCGTGCTAGGAGATAGTAATAAAGCTACCTAGACCAAATCTACTAACCCTAGACACTAGTACATACACACTATTGGTTACATTGCTTCCAGATAGGACAATTGATTTGAAACTTAAACACAAGGTTTAACTGTTATTCTAGGTGGAGTGTCATCACAACGATGCAATGGTTACCCTGGTGTTTCTTCCTAGGTCCCGGCCCCCAATCCTTGGGTTACCCTGGTAACCTCTTACGAAACCCGGCCCCTATTGCATACTGTTGCGGAATCGAATGCCTCTTAAGAAAACGAGACACCGATTTGCCATTCCAGGCCTTCTCATCTTATACTCTTGACTAGAGAAGCTCAAGTGTCATAAGAGATGCATGCATATCTTGTTAAAAGTTTTAATTCTAACTACTGTGTTATTTAATTATCACTGACTTACAAACTCCTTGTAAGTTACCCTGACACCCCTTTGTGTGTCGGCCCTTACAAAAAGCCACTCCCCTAAACATAACATAGGTTTACTAAGTCTTCTTAACTAAGGTTGACATGGTGTACAAAAAAAAATACAACAAGAAACTCAACTCTTTTCAAAACGAACAATAATAACTATGTTCTAAAATTCGGGTGTCTAAACACCACACAAACACCATGTATACAACCTTAGCTATCTCAAGAATTTTAATTTTAATAATCACAATCCCCACATTTACAAACGATCTGGAAGACTTAATAACACATAAAAATTCCCATTTTCCCAATAAAAGAAAACACGACTTTGAAATAACAAATCAGGAATTAGAAATGTCTAATTTTCGGATTTACTAAATCCACATACATCAATTTTGAAAACGATGTAAATAGAAATTAACTTGATAAAAGATCTATTTTGAAAACGTTAAAATAATAATTATTCCATTTAATCTACTCTTTGATATTTCCAAATTCACATAAAATGTATAAAGAAATTTCTCTTTCATTCTTACTAGCTTTAAAATATTTAATCTTCAAGTTTACATATAATATATAAAATATCAAATTTATTTCTTTAATTAATAACTCACAAATCTTCTTAATATTTATATATATATTTATATAAACATATATGAATATATGTCTGTATATAAATACTAATATATAAATTATTATATTGACTTCCAAAAGAGATATATATATTCAAATTAATATATATATATTTATAAACTATTATATAAATACATATATTGAAAAATCGCAATTTTAAAATACACAATAAAAAAACGCGTTTGAATTTATAAATATAACTTTTATTATTGAAAAATTCGCATTTTATAATATTCAAATAAAACCAACGCATTGAAAACTTTTTTTATAAAAGAAATAAAGTTTTGTTAAACTGGCCGCAGCCCCTGCCACGGCTTCCAATGGGGAAGGCGCGGCCCTCTCCAGGGCTGCGCCCAGCAGCCCCTGGCTGCTGTACGCAGCCATGGGGATGGCTGTGCCACCCATAAAAATAGGGGGAGGGTTTCGGCCCTCCCCTAAATCATTTAAATTTTATTTTTTTTTAAAAATCGTTTTCTTTTAAGATTTCCGTACAGACGGAAAACCAATTTGACGAAAATTAATATTTTGTTTTATAAATTTTTTTAACAGAGAACAATATTATTACAGATAATAAATCCAGCATATATATATACTTTTAACAAACAAATATATATATATAGATATATATATATAAAATATTCAATCAATTTAACATATACAGTTAAATTATTTTCTGGTAAAACTTTCTACAGGAAATAGGAAAAATAATTTTAATTCTGTACAATTTGATTTTCAAAATAATATAAATAAAAACAATAACAGTAGTTTTTAATGAACAACACTCCAAATTCATTTCCAAATCAATAAAGAAACTCTCTATTTATTATTTTTACATTCCAAATCTAATATACCTAGAAATTTTCAATTTCCCATTCAAATAATTCTTTTCAAGAAAAACAAAATACTTTTAACAGAAAATTTTTTCTACATTAAAATTTCACACAGCAGTATGGAGTAAACAATCTTCACAGGTAAAATAAATAAACAAAGATTTTAATTACTCTTTAAATATATATATTTAACTTACTTTCTTTTTTTAAAAATAAATAAACAATTTCACCAGAAGATTACCTGTTATCCAACGCTTTGAAAATTTATCTTGCCTGTAGCTTCTAGTTTTCTTCCCGCACAGCAAAACCCAAACCAATCTCAAGTTTTCCAACTAACACAATAGATCCTCCCACCAAGATTCTTGAAAGATCTTCCACACAAATTCACAATCCCCAAAATAACAGAGAGATCACAAATCTTAAGAATATCAAAATTTTACAGTAAAGATAATTTTTTTTCCAGAGACCGAAAAATTTTCCCCGAGGCAACAGAATAACCCCGTGCAATTTCCCGAGATCCTCAATATCCTCCGTGAAAATTTTTAACAACCTTTGCCATTATGGCACTCATACACTTGTCGAGAAGTTGTTGAGAAATATCTTCTCCACTTCTCGGCAAGTTTTGCCATTCAATATTTTTTTTGCATGCAATTTATTAATTTATTTAATTTAAACTTTTACAAATTAATTTGCATGTATTTTATTTAAATACTAACAATTAATTTTCAAACACAATTTTATTATACATGCAAATTATTTCAATTTTTTTTTTTTCTAATCTTCTAATCTATTTAAACACAATATAATTTATGCATTTAATAATTTAATCTGATTAATTAATTTATTTAATTAAATAGTTAAATCCTTTTAAAGATTAACTATTTAACTAATTAAACTAACTAATGTATTAAATAATTAAATAAATAAATTTCAATTATATTTAAATATTAATTTTAATAACAATAAATAAAATACAATAACCAATATTAAACATAAGCAAATTTACCTTTTCAAAAATAATTTAACCAACAGAAACACTTTACAACCTACAACTCAAAACTGAAAACTAACATTGTACTAAGACTAGGGTTAAAGATTGAACTAGGATAAACCTAACTACTATCTCCCATTCAACAATTCCGTTGAGTCTTGACACGCTCAGACCTGATTACACAGGTGGAGTCGGTGTCATGTACCTGTAAATCCTGCAACCAAGCAAACAATGTACATGCATGTATATATATATAAAGCAGTAAACAGGCACACCGTGCGGAGAAAGTCACAGATATCGCAGGGCACTCGCAAGCGAGTGATGTGATTCTGTTCTCCACACTAATACACTCACAGAAGACTGACTCAATACATGTTGTTAGTCCATCATAAGCATATGCATATCCATAAACAACTGAAAATAATCATCTACTCTAAATCACATCAAATCTGAAAACAATAAGCATCTCACAAAGTATCATCATGTCACACAATAATCCATCATCGCTCAAAATCAGCGATCCAAGTATCCAACAAAATAACAAAGTCTAACAGTATGAGAAAGTATCAACAGAAAGCATAGCATAAACGGAGGGGTACTACATCCTCCCCCCCTAGGATCAGGCTTACTCCTGGAAGCCTGCTAGTAGCAAACAAATAACACATACACATGTAAAATAGGTTCTTCTAAGAAATAAAATACTAGCCACTAAGATCCCTCTGAATAAGTACTCAGTCAACGTCTTGACCCCTGAGGATCAACTCCCGATGTAGATGGACGTACACGGTTCCCAAAGAACGATGCCGGTCCTCCCTCAGGAACCTCTCCAACTACACCTTGGTGCTCACCCTGGTGGTTACCCACCACAGTAAATACCCTATGTGACCTGCCTGCATCTCCCACTGTAGGCTCTGAAACAGTAGGTAGAGGCCCAAAACCAGTAGAACCTCTCATCGGACACTGCCTAGCTATGTGTCCCTGCTGCCCACATGAATAACATCCTGTACCTGTGCCTCTACCAAATCCTCTGCCACCCAAAGGTGCATTGGATTGCTGGAAACTACCCCTGCTGATCGTAGGCTGCACACTCTGAGGACTATAATCTTGCTGTGGTTGTGGGTTGTTGTTCTTTTGATTTGTTCGCTGTTGTTGCTGCCCACCCTTTTTGGGTGTCTGTTGGTTCTTAGAAGAACCACCTGTCTGTGCCTGTCCACCACGTGGACTAAAACCTGCTGCAGGAGCACTCCCAATCTGCACTCCTGTGTGCCCACCTAAAGCCATAATAAGGTTCTCCTCAACTATGCGAGCCTTCTCCACTGCGACTTCCATAGTCTTTGGCTCAAAGAATCGGACACCACCACTGATACGGGCGTTTAAACCCCTGATAAAGTGATGTACTAGCATAGGCTCATCATTGCCAATACCAGCATATTGCTTGAGTTCGTAGAACCTACGTTCGTATTGCTCTACAGAAAGAGCTAACTGACGTAGATCATGGAACTCGTCAGCCCTACGCTGCCTCCAGTGTTCCGAAAGGAACCGAGCTCTGAACCTCTCGAGGAACATCTCCCAAGACACAGAACCAATATCAATGTGGAGCTTCTGCTCCTCTAGACGCCACCATGTAGAAGCAAATCCTCTCAAGTGCATAATAGCGCATCTGGCACGGGTATTGCTACCATAAGGGTGCATGGCAAAGCATCTACCCAAATCTAGTAGCCAGGTCTCAGCCTCTAAACCTCCTCCTGAACCATCAAAGGTAGGAGGACGTGCTCTCAGTAAATCCCTCATATGACCCGCGATGATAGCATCCTGATGAACTGTGTCCTCTACTCTCCTAGGGGATCTATCCCTCTCTCTCACAACCTCCTGCTCATCTACCTGTCTAGGTCCAAGACGAGCTAGGACCTCCTCTAGTAAATGACGTATCTGAGTACCCTCTACTGCTGACTGTTCAAAATTCTGCCCCTCATTCCTCTGATCCAATTGTTCTTCCTGATCACTATGATGAGGACTAGGAGGGGGAGTAACCTGAGGGATTGGCCCTCGGCCTCCACCTCGACCTCTACCACGACCTCTTCCTCCTCGCCTAGGCATGTTCCTACACAAGACAATTTACGAGTCTTAGATACTGTTCAACCAAGGTTATCAGTTGCGACACTATGTACTAGGTCAACCTAATGGGCTCTAGATTACCCAGAGCGTCCAGTGTTTGTAACCTTGGCTCTGATACCAATCTGTAATGCCCCGTCTAAATAACCTAAGAATGATGCAATGATGATATAAAAGTGTAATAATTTTTTTTTAAAGTATTAATATAATGTTAATTAGTTGCATACATTCTTAGGTTACAATGACGTTACACTACTTTAAGTTCTCCATAAGCGACTTAAGTATTTCGTATTGCTCCCAATAAAAACATAACATAAGGTAAACATTGCATAAACATTTAAATTCTCATACAAGATATAATAAGGTACAAATACGTTTCCATACATTGCATTGATAAGATGTTACATTGCTCATCCATCTGATGAGATAGTTCAAATAACAGTTACAATTTTACAAATGATCTCCTCTTATACAATTGAGGGATGTTTTCAAATACATGTTTACAAGATACAATGGTGAAGAAATAGAAGAAATCTATGTGCGAACTCTCCATCCATGAAGCGCTCAATGCAATGAACAAATTGGGGACCCAACGGAGTAAGGTGCACGTTCCACCCAACCATGTGGTACCCGTAGGTCCACCCCCCGTGCTAGGAGATAGTAATAAAGCTACCTAGACCAAATCTACTAACCCTAGACACTAGTACATACACACTATTGGTTACATTGCTTCCAGATAGGACAATTGATTTGAAACTCAAACACAAGGTTTAACTGTTATTCTAGGTGGAGTGTCATCACAACGATGCAATGGTTACCCTGGTGTTTCTTCCTAGGTCCCGGCCCCCAATCCTTGGGTTACCCTGGTAACCTCTTACGAAACCCGGCCCCTATTGCATACTATTGCGGAATCGAATGCCTCTTAAGAAAACGAGACACCGATTTGCCATTCCAGGCCTTCTCATCTTATACTCTTGACTAGAGAAGCTCAAGTGTCATAAGAGATGCATGCATATCTTGTTAAAAGTTTTAATTCTAACTACTGTGTTATTTAATTATCACTGACTTACAAACTCCTTGTAAGTTACCCTGACACCCCTTTGTGTGTCGGCCCTTACAAAAAGCCACTCCCCTAAACATAACATAGGTTTACTAAGTCTTCTTAACTAAGGTTGACATGGTGTACAAAAAAAATACAACAAGAAACTCAACTCTTTTCAAAACGAACAATAATAACTATGTTCTAAAATTCGGGTGTCTAAACACCACACAAACACCATGTATACAACCTTAGCTATCTCAAGAATTTTAATTTTAATAATCACAATCCCCACATTTACAAACGATCTGGAAGACTTAATAACACATAAAAATTCCCATTTTCCCAATAAAAGAAAACACGACTTTGAAATAACAAATCAGGAATTAGAAATGTCTAATTTTCGGATTTACTAAATCCACATACATCAATTTTGAAAACGATGTAAATAGAAATTAACTTGATAAAAGATCTATTTTGAAAACGTTAAAATAATAATTATTCCATTTAATCTACTCTTTGATATTTCCAAATTCACATAAAATGTATAAAGAAATTTCTCTTTCATTCTTACTAGCTTTAAAATATTTAATCTTCAAGTTTACATATAATATATAAAATATCAAATTTATTTCTTTAATTAATAACTCACAAATCTTCTTAATATTTATATATATATTTATATAAACATATATGAATATATGTCTGTATATAAATACTAATATATAAATTATTATATTGACTTCCAAAAGAGATATATATATTCAAATTAATATATATATATTTATAAACTATTATATAAATACATATATTGAAAAATCGCAATTTTAAAATACACAATAAAAAAACGCGTTTGAATTTATAAATATAACTTTTATTATTGAAAAATTCGCATTTTATAATATTCAAATAAAACCAACGCATTGAAAACTTTTTTTATAAAAGAAATAAAGTTTTGTTAAACTGGCCGCAGCCCCTGCCACGGCTTCCAATGGGGAAGGCGCGGCCCTCTCCAGGGCTGCGCCCAGCAGCCCCTGGCTGCTGTGCGCAGCCATGGGGATGGCTGTGCCACCCATAAAAATAGGGGGAGGGTTTCGGCCCTCCCCTAAATCATTTAAATTTTATTTTTTTAAAAATCGTTTTCTTTTAAGATTTCCGTACAGACGGAAAACCAAATTGACAAAAATTAATATTTTGTTTTATAAATTTTTTTAACAGAGAACAATATTATCACAGATAATAAATCCAGCATATATATATACTTTTAACAAACAAATATATATATATAGATATATATATATAAAATATTCAATCAATTTAACATATACAGTTAAATTATTTTCTGGTAAAACTTTCTACAGGAAATAGGAAAAAATAATTTTAATTCTGTACAATTTGATTTTCAAAATAATATAAATAAAAACAATAACAGTAGTTTTTAATGAACAACACTCCAAATTCATTTCCAAATCAATCAAGAAACTCTCTATTTATTATTTTTACATTCCAAATCTAATATACCTAGAAATTTTCAATTTCCCATTCAAATAATTCTTTTCAAGAAAAACAAAATACTTTTAACAGAAAATTTTTCTACATTAAAATTTCACACAGCAGTATGGAGTAAACAATCTTCACAGGTAAAATAAATAAACAAAGATTTTAATTACTCTTTAAATATATATATTTAACTTACTTTCTTTTTTTAAAAATAAATAAACAATTTCACCAGAAGATTACCTGTTATCCAACGCTTTGAAAATTTATCTTGCCTGTAGCTTCTAGTTTTCTTCCCGCACAGCAAAACCCAAACCAATCTCAAGTTTTCCAACTAACACAATAGATCCTCCCACCAAGATTCTTGAAAGATCTTCCACACAAATTCACAATCCCCAAAATAACAGAGAGATCACAAATCTTAAGAATATCAAAATTTTACAGTAAAGATAATTTTTTTTCCAGAGACCGAAAAATTTTCCCCGAGGCAACAGAATAACCCCGTGCAATTTCCCGAGATCCTCAATATCCTCCGTGAAAATTTTTAACAACCTTTGCCATTATGGCACTCATACACTTGTCGAGAAGTTGTTGAGAAATATCTTCTCCACTTCTCGGCAAGTTTTGCCATTCAATATTTTTTTTTGCATGCAATTTATTAATTTATTTAATTTAAACTTTTACAAATTAATTTGCATGTATTTTATTTAAATACTAACAATTAATTTTCAAACACAATTTTATTATACATGCAAATTATTTCAATTTTTTTTTTTTTCTAATCTTCTAATCTATTTAAACACAATATAATTTATGCATTTAATAATTTAATCTGATTAATTAATTTATTTAATTAAATAGTTAAATCCTTTTAAAGATTAACTATTTAACTAATTAAACTAACTAATGTATTAAATAATTAAATAAATAAATTTCAATTATATTTAAATATTAATTTTAATAACAATAAATAAAATACAATAACCAATATTAAACATAAGCAAATTTACCTTTTCAAAAATAATTTAACCAACAGAAACACTTTACAACCTACAACTCAAAACTGAAAACTAACATTGTACTAAGACTAGGGTTAAAGATTGAACTAGGATAAACCTAACTACTATCTCCCATTCAACAATTCCGTTGAGTCTTGACACGCTCAGACCTGATTACACAGGTGGAGTCGGTGTCATGTACCTGTAAATCCTGCAACCAAGCAAACAATGTACATGCATGTATATATATATAAAGCAGTAAACAGGCACACCGTGCGGAGAAAGTCACAGATATCGCAGGGCACTCGCAAGCGAGTGATGTGATTCTGTTCTCCACACTAATACACTCACAGAAGACTGACTCAATACATGTTGTTAGTCCATCATAAGCATATGCATATCCATAAACAACTGAAAATAATCATCTACTCTAAATCACATCAAATCTGAAAACAATAAGCATCTCACAAAGTATCATCATGTCACACAATAATCCATCATCGCTCAAAATTAGCGATCCAAGTATCCAACAAAATAACAAAGTCTAACAGTATGAGAAAGTATCAACAGAAAGCATAGCATAAACGGAGGGGTACTACAACAACATCAACCTGCTTCACAACACAAAAATGAAGTCTGCACAAAAATGAATTACAACGGCAAGAAAGATCCACATAATTTATTGTCCAAAGATAAAGCATAAAATTACTTGGATGAAAAAGAAAAGCTTACAAAAATAAGAAAAGTTCAGAGATACTATCAAGCAAAGTACATTGTCGAGATTTACCTTCACCAGTTTGGCACCATCCTTTCACACTTCTCTCCCAAGCCATTTGTGTTAAAGCGTTATTTTCAGAGGAGCAAAATAGCACAACATTATATAAACTATAGTCGCATTTCTTTTTCCTTATCATGGTCACTCTTATTATGCCCAAAGTGGAAGATTTTCGATTACAAAAATACAGAACATGCAAGACCTTCAATGGGATGCGTTACAACATGAATGTTTCATTTTCCACTCCATTCAATGCATGTTTTATATTAACATATTATTAATATGCTCTCTTCGAATATTGGCAGCTACCTGCATGCATTTTCATGCCTATTGATCTTCCAACGCCAATGCTTTTTTTTATTTTCCACTCCTCTGCCAACTCAACGCATGTTTTATATTAATATATTCCACTCCTCTGCCAACTCAACGTATGTTTTATATTAATATATTCTCTTCGACTACTGGCAACTGCCTGCCAATTTTTTTAAAAAAGCCACAAATGTTAACTAAGATTTTGCTATGACTGTAGATCGCCTCTCGGCGAAACTAGCGTATATATATATTATTTTAATAATATATATAAAAAAAAACACCAAGAGATATCCTTCTTAGGCGCCTATTTTTTAGTAAAATTTTTATTGCAAAAAAGATTGAATAAAGCATATGAGAGATATCTCTATCTTTATATATATTATTAAAATAATATATATATACTAGTAATGTCCTGTATAACATTTAATATCTTAAATAAGTTTGTTTTTATATTTATTATATATTTTATTATAATAATTATTATAATAATTAATATATTATAATATGATAGTTAATATGATTAGGGTTACGATTAGGGTTAGGGTTAGGATTAGAATGAGAATTAGGAAACCCAGCGACATGGATATGGGTATGGTTGGGGTTAGGTTGTGTTTGTTTGAGGTTAGGGTTAGGGTTCAGGGTTAGGGTTAGAGGGTTGGGATTTTATTAATTTCAGTAGGGTTAGGGTTGGGATTAGGGTTGGGATTAGGATATAGGGTTAGGGTTAGAATAGGGTTAGGGTTCAGGATTAGGTTTGGGATTAGGGTTAGGGTTAGGGTTAGGATTCAGGGTCGGGATTAGGATAAGGGTTAGGGTTAGGATTAGGGTTAGGGTTAGGATTAGGGTTAGGGTTAGGGTTAGGGTTAGGGTTAGGTTTATTAATTTTGTTTAGGGTTAGGGTTAGGATGAGGGGTTATGGTTAAGATTAGGGTTAGGGTTAGGGTTAGGGTTAGTATTAGGATCAGGGTTAGGGTTTAATTAGGTTAGGATTAGGATTAGGTTTAGGGTTATGGTTTCATTAGGGTTATGGTTAAGATTAGGGTTAGGGTTAGGGTTAAGATTAGGACTAGGTTTAGGGTTAGGATTAGAAATAGGGTTAGGGTTTGGGTTAGGATTATGGTTAAGATTAGGGTTAGGGTTAGGGTTAGGGTTAGGATTAGGATTAGGGTTAGGCTTATTAATTTTGTTTAGGGTTAGGGTTAGGGTTAGGATTAGGGTTAAGAATAGGATTAGGATTAGGGTTAGGGTTAGGATTAGGATTAGAATTAGGGTTAGGGTTTAATTAGGTTAGGATTAGGATTATGGTTAGGGTTAGGGTTCGAGTTAGGGTTAGGTTTATTAATTTTGTTTGGGGTTAGGGTTAGGGTTAGGGTTAGGGTTAGTGTTAGGTTTTGGGTTAGAGATATAGTTAGGTTTAATGTCACTATGTTGTTACATTTAGGGTTAGACAATGACTTAGGAATAGGGTTAGGTTTAAGATTAAGAGATATAATTAGGGTTAGGGTTAAGATTAGGGTTATGGCTAAAGATATAGTTAGGGTTAGGATTAGGGTTAGGGTTAGGGTAAAGATATATAGTTAGAATTAGGGTTAGGTAAAGATTGATTTGCAAATATTTATTAAATAATTTATTAAAAATATAAATTCAATATTAAATTTTTATTTATATAAAGTGAATGGAGATTTATCAAGGCATAATTTTTTTTTTATTATGAAGATCAAAATCAAATTTCATATATATATTTAATTGCTATTATCATTTGTACAACACATAAATTTTTTAAATCATTTAAAATTTGAAATTAACATTGGATAAAATGTATAAAAAATTTAAACATTTGCTTAAAAATTTATAACTTATATTTGAGGCACATTTAATATTTCATATAGATTTGGCACACATCCACTTAAAAAATATATTTAATACCACACATTTAAAAAAAATGGCGTGCATTACAAATAATGAGTAGCACAAAATATGTTGTCAAAAGAAAAAATATTAAAAATGGAAGTCTTATATGTTACCACAAAAATTCTTCAATTTTTTTTTAAAGTATTATTTTTTTATATTATAATATAATTTAAACAAAATTAATAAACCTTTGCTACAATGTCTTCAAAGTTTGTAAATATAAGAAGTATTGAAGGTCAAATAAGAAGTGATTATACTAATAACATCTCATTGTAATGGTGTAAATACATTACAAATTCTTCAACAATGAGATCGGTATTACGACCTTTATTTTCATATACTTCTTTGAGCATATTTGGAAATGTAGTTGCTATACTATATGCTTCATGAACTTTTTTTGCAACAACTTCCATTGTCATTATTTCCAGTTCCTCAATGTCATCATCGATTATTAAGCTTGTATTTTCAATTTCTTTGACAATCTTATTGCAACACTCTAAAACTGTTCTTGCACATTTGTCGATAGAGGTTTCAACAAAATCATTTGACCTTACAGAGGCAGTTGGGCTTTCAACCATGATTTATGATTCGTTCTGTGAATCTCCCATTTTAAATTCTTTTATTGACTAAAAATAAAAGAACAATAAAATTAAGGTTAGAAAACATAAAGAAAATGCATGCTACTCACTTTAGATTTAATGGAATTGATATATAGACACAATTTTTTGAAGGTTAGTATATTAATTAAGTCATTAGAAACCTTTTGGAAATAAATATTAAAGTATAAAGTGAAACAAAAAAATGACCATTAGAACACATATCTAG
>VDFB02048253.1:0-51275 GCA_007258455.2 Sequoia sempervirens
TCATTGGTTGAATGATCTATAAGACTTTGTGCTTATAATCATTCATGCTCTTGCATGTTCTTGTTGAATAATCTACAAGACTTTGTGCTTGTAATTATTCATACTATTGGATACTTTGTCGAAGGATCTACAAGACTTTGTGCTTGTAATCGTTCGTGCTATTAACACTCTTGTTGGATGATCTACAAGACTTTGTGCTTGTAATCGTTCATGCAGTTTGAAGAATTGTTGCGTCTAAGAAGACACACATTAGCTAACATGGCAAAGCGATGCGATGCTTGAATCAACATTGATAAAAGCTCTGAAGGCGGCTTTGTGCAGCCGTGAGCTTTCCCTTTTAATTTATTTGTTTGTTGTTAATTACTTCTGGTATCTCTACGCTTCGCTTTGATGAGATAGAGATATTGGCATTACTGCTACTTGTTCGTTTCAGTTATCAAGAATTCGGAACTTCCAACACGTGAAGCATTGTAAACATCTTCTCTGAAAAAAGAGAGAAGGATGAATGTAACACACCCCCCCCACTCCGTGAATTTCATGTACATTTTGTAATTACTTTTGTGATTTACTATTGTTTCTCTTAGCAGTAAGAAGGGCGCCTCGCCTTTCCAAGAGGAGAGATTCATATCTCACATAGCTGTGGCTGAAGTCCAAGTTGTGTAATCTGTCAAGAGTTGATTACATAATTTTCACCCAACAATTTTTTGGCGACTCTACTAGGGAACCTACATACGCAATCTGAGCCTCACGCTTCGGATTGAAGTAGATAAGTTTCCTTTTCCTTGCTGTGTTTTTGTATATTGTTAACTCTGTAAGACCCTTTGTATTCAGATCTACATTCTGGCGGACCGAATATATACAAGAGGATTGAGGGCTCAAGGAATAATAGATCCACTCTTTGAAGAGTTGTTGCAATGTGACTTTCCATTTACTCTTCCACGAGCAAGGTCACCACTGCAACGGGCTATAAGCTTCCCTCCACGTAGCCCAAGATCTCCGATCCCAAGTGTTTGGTTAGTTTATCGCAGACGTCCTATTCAAGCATCTGTTGTGCAACCAGTCATGGCCGCACCACCTGTAGGACCGTGGGGAAATGCTTTTGGTCCCCTCTGTTTGACTCCACCTTTACACGAACTTCCTCGTGTATCCAGGAAGCATCTTCCAAAATTTCAAGGTGATGGCAAACAACACCCCGATGAGCACATATCCGCATTCTACATAGTATGCGGCGTTCTTGGCATTGAGCACGAAGATGTTTCTGTAAGATTGTTCATTGAATCCCTTTAAGGGATTGCAGCCGAATGGTTCTTTACTCTTCCCAATGCTTCCGTCACCAATTGGGCCACCCTTCGCACTAAATTTGAAGAAAGGTTTAAGCCTGCTGAAGATTCACATGCTCTGTTGGCGCAACTCACCACCATGCGCAAAGAAGCTCACGAGCCTATGCGCGAGTTTGTGACGAAGTTCAATAAGTTGGTGACACAGATCCCCAATGATGCAAAGCCAACGGATCACAACCTGAAATGCTTCTTCATCAACACCCAATTACCTAAGGTAAGTTTCTACTTGCGTAGGGAAAATCTTGCTAACGTTGCAGCAGCCCAGCAATTGGCTACCAGTCTTGAGGACAACATGATCCTTGCTGGAGAAATCAAGATGGGGACTAACGGAAATAGAAGGATGCAAGCCTCAGGATCTTCAGCATCCAATGCTAGTACTTCCACTGCCAGCTCAAATTTGACAGATCCCATGGTCCAAAGGCTGGCAAATGAAGTTCTGTCTCTCAAGAAGCAAGTGTCAAACAACAATAATGGTAACAACTACAAAGACGTCCCTAGGAGGACTTTTCCTAACTATGCTGGCAACAAAAATTAGAATCGTCTCCCAGCACCTCCAGGATGACTTGCTCTTGAAGCCCCGCCTACTAACAATGCCGCTGGGTACTATGAGACTGAACAAGATGATTATGCTCAGCCCGAATATCCTGAAGAAGAAAATGTCGATCTCTTCCAAGAAGAAGAAATTGAATCGGCTGGCGACTCCAAGATCAGCTATTTGCAAATGATGGAAGAAGAAGAAGAAGAAGACGACTTGGTGACTGACACTTACGCTATTTTTACGCGGCATCAACAAAGTGAACTTGACAAAGCTCAAGCTGCTGCTGTCCCAGAAAAAGAAAAGTAGCCCATAACGATTGCCAAAAGAGGATCTCCCCTCCCTTGGCAGCTGAAGAAAGCAGCAAATCCGCAAGTAAGTGCACCCCGTTCTTCTTCGTCAACTTCCATTGTTCCTAAAGCTAATCCTCCCATTCCAAAGACCAGTGTGCCCTTTGTGAAACCAATCAGCGAAGTTACGGTTTCCAACCTACAAAGTTCTTTCCAGGCTTTCGACATTATTGACCATGCCAAGAAAACCAAGGTTCAAATGTCCGAGGCTAAATACCTCAAAGCCAACCCCGACCAATTTGACAGGCTTGTCAAGTTCGTGAATGATAAAAAGATCTCCCCAAGTCAGGATACTCCTCCTGACGTCCCAGTTACTCCTAAACCCAAAGTGTCACAGAGTAACCTCGTATCTAATCCTCCAACTGCTTCTGGACGCATTGATCCATTTTTCATCTCCCTACTTGTAAATGGTTTCAAGCTGAGTAACTGTGTCATAGACTCTGGTGCGTCTGACAACGTAATGCCCACCAAGGTAGCTACTACGTTAGGCCTTGAGATGACCAAAACCTTCAGCCGTTGCTTTTCCATGGAAAATAAGCAAGTGCCATTGATCGGTCAGATCAAGGATGCCCAATATGCATTCGCCGCATACCCGGAGAAGAAGATAAAAATGACGGTCCTTGTGGCCGATGTACCAGCTTCCTACAGTATACTCCTCGGACGCAATTTCTGCAAAGATGTTGGAGGAGAGCTAAGTATGGATATGTCTGAAGCAAGAATACCAGTAAAAGGTGTGATGCAAAAGCTGATTCCTGAAAAGGAATCAAAGTTTTCAGTTGTTGAGTCCAATGATCCCAGAGCTCAGATTTTGTTCGAATCATCAGGCGTGGGAACTTACTACCTACAAACAGATGAGGTAGGAGAATCCTCAACTCAAAATGAGCTAGAAAAAGATGATACTTCGTCAACTTCAGATGAAACGTCATCAAGAGATTTGTCCATCTCCGACCATGAATCTTCATCAGAGGATGAAGTCTTGGATTTTGACACTGTTCCAATTGGTGATTCCAACGGTGTCTGGCTGCTCGAGTTCAATGGTAGCTGCTCTTCGACCGGTTCTGGAGCAGGAATGGTTTTCATCTCACCATCAGGAAAGTTTTTCCCTTTTTCCTTCAAGCTGCAGTTTGATAACACCAACAACACCGCCGAGTATGAAGCCCTGTTATTGGGAATGCAAGTTGCATTGAAGAAGGGTATAAAAAATCTTCATGCACAAGGTGATGCCGAGTTGATAGTATGTCAAGTGAGAAATCTCTATCAAACAAAGAATGAGAGACTCAGGCATTACCGTAATCTAGTATGGGATTCCATTGAGGAATTCGAGGCTTTTGATATCTCCGTTGTTCCCAGAGAATACAATACTAGAGCTGATTCCCTTGCGATCTCTGCCACACTCTTGGTACCACATAAAGACTTTCAAGGTTCTACCTACACCATAGAGTTGGTTTTCCGCCCAAGTGTACCTGACAATTCAGAAAGCTGGCAGATTTTCAACGACGACCATCAAATTATCGCCTTTCTTGAGAAAGCAGAGAATTTCGATGAGTTGTACTTTGAGGGCAGTGATTCTCCACTTCGAGAATCCGTGTCCGATTTAGACCCTGTCACGGGCGAGGAATATCTGCAACTCAAAGGGAATAAGATCCCTAAAGGATTGGTATCCTTGGAGAAACTTTTTGATAAGCATGATCGCCACGTCAAGAAACAACTCTCAGATTCTGACTCATCTAATGAGGTTGAACAGATAAATTTGGGAACTGAGGCCGATCCTAAGATGGTCAACATTGGCAAATGTTGCACGGCCGAAGAAAGAAGACGTTTTGCTCAGCTACTACAGGAGTACATTGACGTCTTGGCGTATTCATATGACGATCTAAAGTCATTTCGGCCCAAGGAAGTGCAACATGACATTCCTCTCAAGGTTGGTGCTTTACCTTACAAACAAAAGCAGAGGCAGTACAATCCCAAGATTTCTGGAACGATCTTAGCTGAAGTTCAAAAGATGCTGACTGCGCGGATAATATTCCCTATCCATCATTCAACATGGATAGCCAATATCGTCCCCGTTCGTAAAAAGAACGGTGAAATCCGCATTTGTGTAGATTTCAGAAATCTAAATCAATTGTCTCTCAAAGACAATTACCCACTCCTAGTGATGGATCAAGTTCTACAAAATGTAACTGGATCCGAGATGCTCTCTATGCTAGACGGATTTTCCGGTTACAATCAAATTGAAGTGAATTCAAGCGATCAACACAAAACCGCTTTCACAACGCCTTGGGGAACCTTTGCATATCGTAGGATGCCATTTGGTTTGATCAACGCCGGCGCTACATTCCAATATGCCATGGATCTTGCTTTCCGTGACGTAATGGGTAAGTTCATTGTGGTGTACCTTGACGATCTTACGGTGTTCTCCAAGCAACGCCATGAGCATTTCTATCATTTGAGACAAACTCTAGAGAGATGCCGTCAGCACGACATTTCCCTCAATCCCAAAAAGTCAACTTTTGGGGTGACAGAAGGTAAACTTCTTGGTCACGTAGTATCTGCTGAAGGAATCAAGATTGACTCAGAAAGAGTCAATGGAATCAAATCCCTCGCTTTGCCGTCAAGCAAGAAAGCCGTTCATTCCTTTTTCGGCAAGGTAAACTTCTTGAGAAGATTTCTTCCAGACTTTGCTGAAAAGACCCGTCACATTGTGAACATGATGAAGGGTAATGCCACGTTTCATTGGACGGCAGAAGGCAAAGCAGCGTTCGATGACATCAAGGAGGCCATTGCTCATGCGCCTGTATTGGTTTGCCCTAACTACACCAAAGATTTTGTGATGTACAGTTATGCTTCCGAGCATACGCTATCAACAATCTTGGTGCAGGAAAATGATGAGGGTTTTGAATCCCCCATTGCATTCATGAGCTGCCCTCTAAAGAATTACGAGTTGAAATATTCTCAGATGGAAAAGCACGCTTTTGCAGTTGTAAAAGCTGTTAAGCATTTCCGGTTCTACATTTTGGGCAGTCATGTCAAAGTTCTTGTTCCAGATTCGACTGTCAAGTCTATCCTCACACAACAGGAATTTGGAACGAAAAGAGGAAACTCGATTGGCAAGATCCAGGAATATGATCTGGAGATAAAACCTACTAAGCTGATACGTGGACGTGGTCTTTGTCAGCTCATTGCAGAAAACAATCCAGATGAGGAAATTTCAGAGAATGAGGAGGTCTCAGATGAAGAGGTCGATCCCAGTACACTTCCTATGGTACTATTCGTTAGCACCACTGATGAATGGTTTTCCAACATAGCTCACTTCCTGACATACGGAGAATGTCCTAATCACTTAACTCCGAAAGAAAAAAGGACCGTCAAGCTAAAGTCAGCTAGTTTCGTCTTGTGGGATAGCGGCTTGTATAAGCGTGCAATGGATGGGACATTTCTCAGGTGTGTTGATAAAGAGCAACAACAAAAGTTGCTGAAATCTTACCATGATTTGGCATGTGGTGGGCATTTCTCAGCGCTAGTAACCGCTCACAAAATCCTGAGAGCAAAGTATTACTGGCCTACACTCTTTCAGGACACGTACTCTTGGGTGCGTAAGTGTGAATTGTGCCAACAGTTTGTTGGCCGTCCAAAATTGGCATCTTTGCCATTAAAACCTGTCGTGATTGATGAACCTTTCCAACAATGGGGCATTGATTTCATAGGTGCAGTGAATCCATCGTCAAGTGCTGGACACGTCTATGTTTTGACGGCTACAGACTATTTCACCAAATGGGTGGAAGCAATACCTACCAAGCGTGCTACTTCAGAAGTAGTGTGCAATTTCTTAAAAGAGAATATTATTTCCAGGTTTGGTGTGCCGAACAAGATTGTTGCGGACAACGCTTCTGCTTTCTCGTCAAATGAGATCACGGATTTTTGTTTCGAGCATGGTATCACTTTGTCACATTCTTCCGACTATTATCCGCAGGGTAATGGTCAAGCGGAATCTAGTAACAAGAATCTGGTAACTATAATCCGCAAGCTGGTGGACGAGAATCAACGTTTGTGGCACAAGGCTTTGTTTGACGCTTTGTGGGCAGACAGAATAACTCCAAAGCGAGCTATCGGCATGTCTCCTTTTCAGCTCTTGTACGGATTGAATGCCGAGATTCCTATAACTTTGGAACTACCAGCCCTCAAGTTGGCTAAGGCCATTGAGGATGAGACTTGACAATTCTGTCGACAAGCGCATCATGTATCTCTCCGAATTGGAAGAGAATCGAGTTCAGGTGGCTGACCGCATTGCGGAACACCAGGATCAAGTGAAGAAGCTATTCGACAAGAAGGCCAAGTCTCGAGAATTTCAAGTTGGTGACCTCGTCCTCCTATGGGACAAACGAAGAGAGCCAAAAGGTATGCACGGGAAATTTGATTCACTATGGACTGGACCTTTCCAAATACATCAGTTGCATGGTGAAAACAGTTTCTTGTTAGCATACGGAGATGGGACGCCATTTGCCCTTCCTCACAGTGGGCAACATCTCAAGCACTTTACGCAGTAAAGAAGTCGGCATTGGTATGTAAATACTTTTTATTTTTAAGTCCTTTTGAGTCTTTGCTTTTGTTTTGTCGTCGTCGTCGCCTGACTCCAAGCCCAATGGATGGATAAAGGCACTTGAATTCTGGATTTCTTCTCCCTTCGTTCTTTTCTAAAGAACAACCGAAGGAAGATCCCCAGCAGGAGCCAGCTGTTATCACAGAATCTAGCAGCGCTCGTTCCACGGATAACCCCCCTACGAAACTTGTCCGTTTCCTAGGATTCGTGAAGTTCAAGTACACATAACGGAGTGATTTTCAAGCCACCTCGAAATGCGTTCCCAAGTCTCGAATAGTCAATTCGAGCATTCCCCCTTGTTCGCCTCGCAAAGACCTTCGAAACGAGATCTTTCGCGACGTTTCACTGTTCGTACTTTGCAAATTGCGAAAGATGCAGTAGCACTGAAAAAGTGCGCGCCTGCAGGGAAATTCCAAAAATTTGACCGAGTCTGGAAATGTAAGGGCGCTAAATTTTAGCGCCCCTACATGCAGTGAATTTCCAAAAAATGTAAGGGTGCTAAATTTTAACGCCATTACATTTTCTTTCGACACTTAAACTTTTTTTTATGCCTCTGGCACGTTTCTTCACGTTTTTGCATTTTTCGTCAATCGTGCCACTTTTCGTGCCTAAATTTATTGCACGACTTGAGTTAGGTTTTTAATTTTCATTTGCAATTAAGTGAATGAGTTCGTCATTTTATTGTTTGCTTTTCATTTTATCCTCGTCTCTCTTGCTGGGCGAATTACACTTAAACTGCAAATTCGCGTTTTGAGGATTTTCGCCATTCACCTCTTCGGCAAGATTCGCGTTTTGCCCTGGTAAGGTTTTCCATTTGGCTTCGTCTTTTCATTTGTATATGTTCATTATTAGCATACGTGTTTTTGTTCCTTACATTCACGTCTTTCATTTCATTCGTTTTTGTTCTTTCCATTTGCGTCCTCCTCCATTCGTGTTTTTCTTCTCTTTACGCAATGGGATCCTCCTTCATTGTTTTGGATACGTCTTTCTCTTCCTTCGCGTTTTCATCTTCGCGTTTGCCTTTCATTGTTTGCTTTCATTACAAGAATAATGACAAGTCTTTGCTAACCCTACGCATTCTTCTTTTTGTTTTCCCTTTTCTCTCTACGCGTTTCTTTCTTCCCTCAAAGATGACGCCATTTCTGTGTTCCATGTTTTGTCCATTTCTCCTCACAAACTCGTATCTCTCCAACGTTATTCTCAGCGCGTTTTTCATGCCATTCTTTTCATATGCTTTGAAGCAAACTTTGCAATCTCACAAAAGAAAAGATTTCTTGTGAAACCCTTGAACGCATATACATGGAATGGAGACAACTTCAAAAGTTTTCATTGTTACAAACATTGCATTTGCAAAGCTCAAAGCGCCTTCGCCATTCCTCCCTGCATTTACATCTTCAAAATTGCCAGAATTACAAAAGCGCTAAATTTCCGCGCCATGACATTTTGAAGATACCACAAAAATTGCCTAACACTGGAAAGTGTAAGGGCGCTAAAATTTAGCGCCCTTACACTAAAAACAATTTTCTCAGAATGTAAGGGCGCTGAATTTTAGCGCCCTTACATTTTTTTCTGACTTTTTCCAATTTCTTCCAAACGAACTTCATTTTTGACCAGTACACTCCAAAGCCTCATTTTTCCGCATTCATGCATTGTTTTGCGTACCTCGCCATACCTCGCCATCCGCTCCATGCTTTTCCACCCTCGTGCTCATTTCACGCTTTCCTATGTTCCCTAACAATTGGTGTTTGTTCTGGCTAGACCGATTGCAGTCTACTCTCAGAGATCGTCAAGTCAAGAGTGCTCAGTGTTCCAATTTCTTTTGATGACTGCTACGAAGCCTCCTTCTTCTTCGAAAGCAAGAAGCAAGATGAAGTACAAATATCAAGGCGTCTATCCGCCAACTATGGTGCTTTCGAAAGTTGAAGAAATAAAGGATACAGAAGTTGGCCATCAAGACCTGGTTGACTTCGCAAAGTTGACAGAGACGAAGCCTCTCCCTGATTCAATGAGGGCAATCGTACACAGCAATCTCCACTTGGTGGCGATGTTCCCCACAGCTGCGCATAATACTAAATTTGTTCTTCAAATTGCGTCTCATTACATCCGAGAAAGCAGAAGTGTGATCGACTCTTCCGGGCACGAGATTCTAAGACTCGACCCCGATTTCTTTGACATCGTCTTCAAGGTTCCTCACATGGACAAATATATTGACATTTCTATATCAAAAGCACAGGAGATTTTTGATGCTGATCCCAATAAAGCCAAACAGTTGATAAATACTCAATGGCTCAAAAAGCCTAGATCGTCTATTTCCAGATGGCCGAAAGGACTCCTGAGAAGTGACTTCAAAGATGACGTCAAGGATATGATCACGTTTCTGAGCAGAGTGAAAGGTTTGCCAGAATCATCCACCTTTCACGATTGGATGTATGAGTACATCAAGATCATAAGGAGGCAGAAGGTGCATATTGACTGGGGTAAACAAATCAGTGATGAGATGCACGAACAGTTGATCAATGCTCCCTCTACATTGAAGTTCTACATGACTTCTTACGGTATGCCTTAGCGGTGATAGAGATGAATTCCCAAAGTCTATCTACAAAGTCGAATGATGGTTCACATTATGCAGATATTTCCTGCTCCGGTTAGAGCTAAAGGGAGCTTTCATCATTTTGAGGATGGGTCAGCGATGCTTTCTTCTTACTTACTCTTCAACTTTGATCCGACTTTTGGAAAGAAAGAGTATGCGATGAGGCTTATAAGGTGGTAAGTAAAGTTGGATGTATTTTCTCCAATTCCCAACGTTTACTTACTTGAGAGTAGGCTGCTACACTGGTTATCCCTACATGCTACCACGTTATCCTTCGGATAAGTGGGTTCTCATGGAAACATGCAGACAGCTGATGTCAGTGTAGAAAGAATGAAGAAGCAACCACAAGCATGGATTCAAGTTCCCACTGACCATCGGTCGGTATACTATCCAAACTGCACAAAAGCTAAGTGCGTCTATCTTTGAGATACGGATCATGACCATCAAAACCTACGAATTATAGGTTTGATTTTGACTTCACCGAGATATCGAAAGAAGTTGCAAGGTCGCGAACACGCGCATGTACCATTTGAGGACATCACGGGTGGATTCGCGAATGAAGAAGCCATTCGCAAAATGGACTATTGCAGATTGACAGTTCAACAAATCAGAGATCTTGGTATCGCTGACCTACCAGAGGATTTTGAGGATCCGGGTGATATCATGAACGCTGTCTATGATGAGCAAGGCGTTGCTAAGAGGCCGTTGCCTGCAATACAGTGGTCTAGGAAAGAGGTCACCAGCATGAGAGAAAGGCTGAGACCAATCTTAGCCAACACAGAAGAATGGTTACACAAACATGGTCATACAATGAAAAGTTTGAGACTTCGAGGAAGGAGAGTCGAGGGTAGAAGCATGCTGCTAGCCGACTTCGAGACAAAAGGCTCGTCGGTGACCATTCCGCTTCTAACCGAAGGTCAGGATCAAGTTTCTTGTTGGTAAGTATTGAAGACCCGGTATCAAAGGTGAGAAATTTGCCTCAAAGGCGAGAGTGTTTGTATGGCTTTGTTGAAAGATCATGAACAGTCTGGAATAATTTTAGGCTGCCCGGTTAAACCACCATGTTGGCCGACTCTGCGAGCTTGATAAAGAAAAATACTTTCCGGGGAAGCGAGAGACATGGAAAAATGCACATTGTCATAGTCGAGAAATAAACGAGGTAAACTCAGCAAATTGGAGTGGAGGTTAAGGGTGTTCAGGAGCAAAGAAGTTTGTAGAGGTAAGAGAATCATTGAAACCGCAGAGTTCAAGTGGTTCCAATCTCTCGGTGAATCTTCACCAGAATGCGGAGAGATGTGAAGCCGGGCATGCGCAGCATTCTTGACAAAAGTATCGAGAGTTGCACGGTCAACTTCTTGAGGACAATCGTATCATCCTACGACCATGAAATATCCGCGATCTTCAAGGAAGCCATCACGAATTTGATGGCAGTTCGGACCTCGGAAAGCTTCGCTAAACATCATTTGTGATACAAGGCTCACATTGGACAACCTGAAGATGCATCTTGACAGGTGCAAGAAGGTTCACTCATCTGCCATGAGATCGATCACGAGAATTCACACCATTGTGGATTACACCGTTGGTCTAGATGAGAAGTTCGTGCAGGAGACTAGGAGGAAATTTGAAGACTTTCGTGCCCAATGCAAAGAAACATGAAGCAACCCCCTATTCTCCAGTGTTAGACATTTTCGGTGCATCCCATTATGCATCTTGTAAATATTTCTCGACATTTTTGAATGTCATTTTGTAAATTGTAATTACACCAAGTCCAAAGATGTAATATTTTCAAAACAAATTACACTTTGAATTTGGTCAAAGTTAGGTGAGATCTCCTAAAATCGCTCACCTAACTTTCCCTGATTTTCTCAATCTCTTTCCTTCTTTTGCTCATCCCCTCTTTCTATATAATGTGAGGGATTTTCGGTATAAATTTATCTTTTAGCCTTTTTGCAACAAAAGTGCCCTTTTGTAATAAACAAACTTGTGAAACTGCGTTCATGCTGTGAATGAGAGATTCAATCAATAAAAGTAAAGAGTTGCAAAACCAAACTTTCGCGTTGGATTCGATACTTTTGTAAGTTGATTTGATTTGGTAGTGATTAGTTCAAGGAATCTGAAAGACTCTAAGTGGTTGATGTAAACTTTGTATTACATCTATTATTTAGATTGCATTGTTATTTTGTTTATCATTGGTTGAGTGATCTATAAGACTTTGCGCTTATAATTATTCATGCTCTTGCATGTTCTTGTTGGATAATCTATAAGACTTTGTGCTTATAATTATTCATACTCTTGGATACTTTGTCGAAGGATCTACAAGACTTTGTGCTTGTAATCGTTCATGCTATTGACACTCTTGTTGGATTATCTACAAGACTTTGTGCTTTTAATCATTCATGTTGTTTGAAGAATTGTTGCGTCTAAGAAGACTTTGTGCTTCTAACGTGGCAAACGGTACGTCTACGCAGATCCAACATTGATAAAGCTATGGAATGACTTTGTGCCTTCGTGAGCTTTCCCTTTTTAATTAATTTGTTTGTTGTTAATTACTTCTGGTATCTCTACGCTTCGCTTTGATGAGATAGAGATATTGGTATTACTGCTAGTTGTTCGTTTCAAGTTATCAAGAATTCAAAACTTCCAACACGTGAAGCATTGTAAACATCTTCTTTGAAAAAACAGAGAAGGATGAATGTAACACACCCCCCCACTCCGTGAATTTCATGTACATTTTGTAATTACTTTTGTGATTTACTATTGTTTCTCTTAGTAGTAAGAAGGGCGCTTCCCCTTTCCGAGAGGAGAGATTCACATCTCACATAGCTATGGCTGAAGTCCAAGTTGTGTAATCTGTCGAAAGTTGATTACATAATTTTCACCCAACATAGTGGAAGTTGTTTCATGATGATATATACATGAACCAAAATGATAGCTGGAGTACCAATAGAGAAAAAATTAGTGGAATGAATTTTGAGTTATAGAAATTGAAGATGGAATATCTACCTATTGACAAAGACCAATGGATTGTTGTATCATCAACATCACCATCTTGTATGAAAAATGATGAGTGGCTAGTTTTTTATTAACGATAAACAAGTTTTGAAGGGTTCATGAAACCCTCTACAAAAAAGAGCAGTGGCAACAAAGATAAAGCAATGGGATGCCCACCCAAAACACCAAAACAAGCTGATTATGATGAGTGGCTAGTTATTGATAAAAAGAATTGGAGTTTAATCAAATTCTATTTATTAGATTATTTTTTGCTAAATGTATCAACAAAAATGACAACAAAGGAATTATGAGATAAATTACCTATACTTTCCATTATAGAAGAATCTTTTTCAAATAATATTTTTCTTTGGAAGAGGTTTTATTCACTAAGAATGAATGATGATGAATTTATGCTTGAATTTCCAAATATGTTCAATATTATGTCAAGTCAATTATTGTCTATTGATACTAAAATAGGTATACATTTATTTTCTTTGTTCCTTACTTAAATCATTGGATAATCTAATAATGATAATGCTAATACTACTTATATATTAAAAAGTGGGAATGTAGCAGTAACCTTGGTATAACAAGAAATGAGAAGTAAAAATGTAATTGATTAAGAATAAAAAAGATATCTTTGTTGTAAGAATTCATTTCCATGAAATAGATAAAATGAATTGAGGAGAATGAATAAAGGAACAATAGGTCAAAGTAAAGAGCTAAATCTAATGCTCTAGATGAAAGTCAAAGAAAGTCTTCAAACTATGGTAAAATATGGCACTATAAGGGTGATTGTGCATCCAAAAAGGTTGAAAAGGAAATCCATTTGAAGATACTTCCACATAATCAATGATTTGAGTTAAATATTCAGAAGATGTATTTTTTGTTGCTATAAGATTAGATGAATACCATGATGAATAATTGATAGAGTAAATTTCTCCTTTCATATGACTCCTCATAAGGATTTGCTAAGTGATTTTGTACAAATCAATGACGGTGAACTATTCCTAAGAGATTATTTGACATATAAGAGTCTTATAGGTTTATTGAAGTTGGTTGAAATTTTGATGGAGGAGCATTCAAGTTCGTTGAAAAAACTAAATCAATGGAAAGTATTTCCTTTATTTGCTTTTAGTTCTATTGATTTTTTATTTTGGTAGTGTTGGTTTTGGTTCACTGCTTCAGGATGGTTTTCATAATCAATTTAGAAAAAAAGGTTAATGACATCGCCTTGTAAAAAAGCCTAATGGATATCTACAAGTCTAATTTAGTGAACATTAGACAAAAAATTGGGTAACTTATGGCTTTCTAGGTTTTTGTTCTATTATCAATTTGCAAACTTTTGGGTTGTTGTTGAACCTACCCTTATGTAGATGTTTGGTCTGCTATTTCACTTTGTGGAGATTTTGTGCTTAATTAGTTGTAAAATGTTTTTCTTTTCCTTAGTCTTTCCGTCTTCGACTTCTTTTGTTTTTGGCGTTAGAGATGTTTGGGTTTATGCAAGGCCAGTCAGAAAGATGGGAAATGCACCATGTGGTTGTTGCATGACTTTCTTTTATCATTTTCCTTTCAAAGGAGGGCCCGGGACATGCGTCAGCTTGGAAGATTTTTTCTCCAAAATATTTTTTGGAAAACATAAGATCCCCATCCGCATGACCTGTCATCTCTTCATTGTAGGAGAACTGCGTCTCTTCTGAGACGATATCTTTTGGGAGTCTATTGGGGCTTGCTGGCCTTTCTTTTCTTGGTTTTTGGGATGGAAGCTTTGAGTCGGTGCCTCGAGGTGATGTAATTGGTCAATAGGACCCTTTTGCCAATTTTTTTTAGGATTTGATCATTTACGGGCCTCTATATTTGCTAAATATCTAAAGGGCATTAATGCAGCAATTGAGAATTAATGAGAAAAGATCATTGCAATCTAACCAAGGATCTACGATCAGATTGCAAGCTATCAAGTATCAACATATGACAACAATTACTTATGTGTTGATGCAATGTTTTCTTCTTTTGATGGCTATATAAGGAGGGAAACAACACAATGAGGGGTTGGATTCCAAGTTATAGTTTCTATGTTAAGAAAAATTTCTTTATTTTTCTTAGGTTTTTTTGAGTTATTTTCAGAAGCAAGTTGCAAAACTAATTTTCTTTGGCATGTTATATCTATTAAGGTTTAAACTATTGTCAGATTGGCATCCAACCTCTATTTCAAAGTTCATTTGATATTTAAAAGCATGAACTATTGAGGAGAAATTATTGAGACTGTGCATGTATGGCCTTTTCAACCTTTCATTCTTTATATTATCATTTTGAATGAAACACTATGTCTTGAAAGCTAAATATGGATAGTTTAAGTAGCAGATTTCCATGTTGTATACTCATATGGTAGAGTAGTAGCTAAAGAAAACTGGACTATGTCATTGGAATTCTCTATTTTTTGAAAGTTGTTTTGTCATGCTATGTTGTATTAGGAGGAAGAGTTCATGTTATTTTTGAGATATTGTTCTATTACTCATAAGAAATATTTATGTTTGATCGGACCTTAATGAACACTACCTACAGAAAGATTTGAAGGTCTACACTATGCTTGAAGTTAGCCTTTGTTGTTCGTTCTCTTTCCAACAATGGAGGGTGTGGCGTTTCATGTCTATTTATATCACTCATAGGAATGATTTGGGTTTGAAATGTTGTAAAATATTTGGTGCATTACCTTTTATGTTTACATTTCCTTCTCCCCTTATCTCCAAATGCCAAAGAAGAGCCGACTTTCTATAAAAAATCTTGGAGGTATTTAGTGTGATGCAATTTGTCCCCCACTCACTGAATTTTCCTTATGACTGTCTGAGAGGCACAAGCTTTGATGATCAATAGTTATTTTTCTGGCACACTCGGTGGGACTAGAAGTTTTCCAAATACCTGATTAGAAGTTAGAAATATTTCTTGAATCAGGCTAAGGAAGGAAACTGGAAGTTTCATTCCCCGAGTCTAAACAAGAGCATCTTTGAGAGGTCACTTCTAGTACTCTCAGTTACCTACCTCATCCCCTAGGAAGAGAAGACTTACAAGCTTCATATCACTTATAAGGAGCAATAGTGTAAGAAGAGCCCAGTATCTAGAGTTTTATCTACTCCACCTGGAGGCTTAAATTTCCAAATTAGAATCCCTGTGTACCCGATTCATAGGAATCTTTTCTTTATGGCTCACGTACCTCCCCCTACTCCTATAAATTTCAAAACATGGGATAGTGGTAGTTCCCTACAACCACCCACACCCCCAGATGTCTAGCCCACCATACCTGCTATTGCCCTCAAGGCTATCCCAAAATTCTCCAGAGAAGACTTCAAAACTCCTTCTAAACACGTGTAAGATATAGTGGTAGTATGTAGGGTACATAATATAGTGGAGGAAAATATCACTTTGAGGTTGTTAGTTGCCTCTTTCAAAGGAAAAGCCTAAGATTGGTATCAATCTTTGGCTTCAGGCTCTATTATCTCCTGGGACCAACTTGGAGAAAAGTTGTTCAAATGCTTTTCGGAAAATGGAGATCGCTCCTCACTATTACATCAATTGATCACCATCAAAAGGGCCCTATGAGAGGACATGAGCAATTTAAACACCAGGTTTGATAAAACTTGGCAAAGGATCCTCATGACTACTTGACCCCTAGCTATGATGGAATTCATGTTCTATTTGAAGGCTATCAATTCGTAAATCACAATTATGATAACTTCCGTGGGAGGAGATATCTTGCTCGATGCATAGGAGGTGGTGGTGTGTGTGGAAAATAGTCTGATCAATGTTGGGAAGCTCCCACCACAACCCCCTATGCCTATGTTCATAGAACTCTCTGAAACATCTTGAGAAGAAGCTTCTCCAAGCACTTCCGCTACACAATCGACATCGAGCACACCGCAGTCCATGTATGTGTATCCTACCATACAAAGCAACACGTTGGGCTCCAACACAGTCACAATGGATATTAACGACATGAAGAGTCTCATTTGGACTTTTGCTAATGAGTTGGTTATCATCAAACAACAACAGGTGATGCCTCCAAATCAGAGCACTCAGACCTACGGTAGAAGCAGGCCATCCTATCAACATAATACATACCAGGGGCTTTCCCAAGGAGGAGGCCAATAGATGACATCCATGAACCAAATAGTTTTGGTCACCATGCTACTTCAAATGGTAAAGGATAGCTAGAGCAAAGAAATGATCCTAGGCCAGAACAATTTGGCAGAAGAGGAGAATGTATGGTGTTTCTCGTGCAATGATAGCCATATGCCCCAAAACTGTCCAAGGGGAATATGCAACAAAAGATAGCAGAACAAAGAAGCAAAGGTATTCTCCTAAGTGTTGATGAATACGGGTCTCCCAAAATGGAGAATGATCATTTTAGAGCACAAATGCAAGGGATGTCCCTGGATTAGGATCTAGACATTGCACCTAATCAAGCACTATTCTCATGGATGGAGGAAAAAGAAACGGTATTCACAAACAAAACCTCGATGACCAGGGTATGTGCAGGATCATCATGGAAAAAATAGGCCCTTAAGTGGCAAAAAATTCAGAAAAATCAGAGTTAGGCAACTTGATGTAAAAATTTGAATAAGTTATCTATATTATTTCAAAAATATGTAAGAATAGAATTTTTAGTAAATTGAATGTAGTTTCTAAACTACTAGGTTTATTTGTTTTTTAAAAAAAATCTATTTTGTGAAATTTTGAAATTTCAATGTAATAGTACTTAAATTTCAGGGAAAAAATAAGTAGGTGTCTTTCTGACCACCCTAACCATAATAAAATTATAATATTTTTTAATAAGATTTTAGATATACGTAGAGGACTCATGCCTCCATGTGATGCATATTTTTTTGTAATTTTTTTCCAAGTAGATAATTAATTATGAATTTTTTATACAACTTTTAAAAAATATAAAAACTTGTATGTCTGACCACCTTAACTTGGTCAAAACTTCATGAAATTCAATTTTTTTTTTTGAATCCTATATTATGAAAAGCATAGAATGTGATGCATGTTTCGGATTTAAAAAATGTGATACCATTTGAAAGCTATAGATGTTTTTCAATCAGCCTATCAATTAGGTATTTAGTCATAATTCAAATAGAAAATGAATAATAATAATTTATTAAATTCAAAGTAAAGAATAATTTATATTGGTGGAAAGCTGAGAATCTCCTTTAAAAACCCTTTCATTTCATCAATTTTGGGTAAAAAAAAGGTTGTCAGCCACATAGGCCATCATATCGCTTACATATTGCCACTTTTTGGCCCATCATGATCCTACACATACCCACTAGCGCTCTGCAAGTATAGTCAAATTACAACACAAGGTCTAAAAGAAGGGTCACTGATGAATACATGCAACAACCTCTGTCATGACCTCAGCCACATCAAACGTTGCCACAAGAGAAGTAGTTTCCACCACCTATCATCTGACATGTCCCACAACTGCATAATCTATCATTTCCCAAGAAAGAGACGAGTGAAACAACAAGCCCAGTCACATCAAAATGTTTTCTTCCAAAAATGAGGGAAATACCACCATCTAAGTCCAAGGTCCAAACACTCGGGACGCTTAATGTGGTGGAGCAATTGAAGAAGATGCCTGCCAATGTATCATTGTGGGATGTCATATCTATTCCTAAAAAAAAGACTCTGCTTCGGGAAGCATTGAAGAAAGAAGAGAAAATGCCTCGAATGGGAGTAGCTCGAATATGCGATCAAAGAAAAAACAAGGTACTCGCATCAAAACCTCAAGCACCATTTAATCCATAGTGTATGCAAACGATGTGGACAATGCAAAGGAGAAAGAGGTAAGTAGGCCAAATCCCACACCTTTCTTTTTAACACTTATTGTGGGAGATAAGCTTTTGCATAATAATATGATCAATTCGGGAGCTAGTATGACTGCCATGTAAAAATAAGTGGCAAATGCTTTGAAGCTTAAGTATGAGCCCCTTGAAAAAGGAATCATGCAATTGGATGGGAAGAAGGTTCCAACCATTGGTCAAATAAAGGACTTGTCTCTAACCCTTTTCTCTTACCCAAGCCAAATAGTCATGAAAGAAGTAGTAGTGATAAACATTCCACTGGTCTTTGGAATGTGTCTATCAAGAGATTTCACCACCAAGCTTGGTGGATACCTAGCACTTGACTGGTTGCACTTGATATTGAGAATGAAGCAAGGGGCAAAAAATGAAGATTCTTTATGAATCTGTACATCCCAAACATATTGCGGACAATGCAGTCCTATGCTTTGAAGCCACACATACTTCCATCTCTCAATAGGAGAAATATTGTGTAGAATTGCTAGAAGATGAAGACGATACAAGTGACCAGACTCCTAAGCAAGAAGTGTTCCTCAACCAATTCATTAATTCTGATCCATTTGGAAACTTCCATGTGACATGGCTAGGCACCTATGTAATTTTTGATGGTGATCAAGTTTTTCCAAAACTAATGAAGGACCAGGAGAAATCTAATGACCTATTTGATAATTATCTATGGACCCTATATTTTATGGTGCCAAGTGTAAAGCCGGCTCCGGAGCGAGTGTTTGATTACTATCTCTGATGGGATCCAAAACTCTTAGAGCTTACCATTTTTTGTTCTCATGCTTGAATAATGATGTTGAATATGAGGCCTTGTCCCATGGTCTAATCCTTGCTAAAAGAATGGGTATAAAGAGAGTGCAAGCTTTTGGAGATTCAGAGTTGGTGGTGAGCAAAGTCCACAGTCAAGCAACTACAAAGAACACCTGAATGAAGTCATATAGACATTAGATTTGGGACCTGATCGAGAGTTTTGAAGCCTTCAACATACAAGTTATTCCCCGATCTCAGAACAACATCACTGATCGGATGGCATTTGTCGAGTCACAATTTGAACTAGTTTTCGACCTGACGAAGCAGAGCGCAGTACAAGTTATTGTTCAACCTTCAATTCCCAACAATGACAAAAATTAGAAAGTTTTTGATGATGAAACTCAAATTCCTACCTTCATACAAAAAGGAGAAATGGTTCCTGACTCTTCACCTCCAGGAGTAGAATTTCCCAAAGGGCAGGTCATCAATTAAAAGGGAACAAGCTTCCTAGAGGATTGATTTCCCTCGAGAACCTTTTTGACTATGAAGATGTGAGAAATGGCAAGTGAAGGTTCACTGTAGATGAAAGAGATTACGAAGAACTTAATGTTGGAAGCGATAGAAAGTTGAAAGTCAGAAAGGAGGTTTCACAGAAAGATAAAGAAAGATTAAGGGATTTGTGCTATGAGTATGATAGAGTTATGGCCTACACCTATGATGATCTTAGAGGTTATGACCCTGATAAAATTCAACATACCATTGACTTGGAGGAAGGGTCCAAGCCCATTCGATAGAAGCAAAGGAAAATCAACCCAAAGGTTGAAGCCTTGATGGCATAGGAGCTCACCAAGTTGGTCGAATCAAGAATAATATATTCGGTCAAACATTCCACTTGGGTTAGATCTGAAATTTTCTCATTGCTTGATGGTTTTTTGGGATATAACTAGGTATATATAAAGTAGAGTGACCAACACAAGATGGCATTTACCACTAAGTGGGGAACATTCACATATGCCAAGATTCCATTCAGATTATCAAATGCTGGTGCAACTTTTCAACGAGCAATGGATATTGCTTTCAGAGGTTTAATCAACCTGACTATTTTGATATATCTGGATGACCTGACAGCCTTTTCAAAATCAAAAGATGACCACTTCAATCATCTAGAAAGGGTTTTCCATAAATTCTATCAGTTTGGGATTTCTTTAAATCCGAAAAAATATGTCTTTGGAGTGCCTCAAGGTAAGATACTTGGCTTTGTAGTGTCTAAAGAGGGAATAGAAATAGATCCCAAAAGGGTTAGATCTATAATGGAATTACCGCTAGCAGTAAACTAGAAAGGACTCCAATCATTTTTAGCATAAATCACTATCTTTATTTTCTTTGATATCTTCTATGTTTGTTGAAGCACATCATCTGGTGTAGAAGTATACATAGTGCTAATATGTTGGAAAAAGAAAGAATGATGCTTTACCTCTAAGCTGGATTGTAATCGAAGAACCCTTTGCCCAATGGGGTTTGGATTTTATCGGCATGATAAATCCTATTTCCAGTGTTGGACACAAGTGGATCCTCATGATGATTGATTACTTTACAAGGTGGATAGAGGCCGTTGCCCTAAATAATGCAATAGAGGGGGAAATTGTTAATTTCCTTGAAGAGATAATGGCCAGATTTGGTCCACCCAAAACCTTCATATCCAACAATGCCCGAGATTTTGTTGGGTTAGGGATGTTAGAATTTTCTATTAGACATGGTATTTTCCTTAAAACTTCATCAAATTACTACCCACAAAGGAACAAGTTAGTAGATTCCACTAACAAAAACCTAATTAGGTTAATCAAATGAATCGGGTCAGAACAAAAAAGAGATCCACACAAGCATTTATGAGATGCTCTATGGGTGGAATGAATTACCCCCAAGTAGATTCTGAAGACCTCCCCTTATGTGTTGGTGCATGGAAAAGAGGTAGTGATACCCATTTCCATAGAAATCCATGCTTTACAACTACTAAAAGCCCTGGAGATTGAAGAAAATGGTGGAATGGAAGTACGATTGGAAGAACTCCTCAAAATAAAGGAAGATAGAGAAAAGGCTCATGGGGTCCTGATCAATCACTAGAAGATAGTCAAGCGATGGTTTGACAAAAATACTTCTAACCTAGAATTCAAAGAAGGGAGCTTAGTGCTAAAGTACGATGAATGTACTACAAAACTAGGGAAACATATAAAATTTGAAGCGTTGTGGAAAGGACATTTCCGAATCAGCACATGCAAAGAAAAGAACATGTACAAGCTTGAAGATATGGAAGGAAACACTTTAGATATATCAGTGAACAATATTTATCTGAAGATTTTCCATTAAAATGCACAGTTCTTTAGAAATTTTTAACAGTTATGTACCATATGTAAAAAAATTTATAAATATTTCAAAATTTTGAGAATAAAGAAAATAAGAAGAATACTAGAGAAACAAAAGCTTGTATTATATTATATTTATCAAAAAAATTAAATATAATGCAAGCCTGAGGCTCAGATTTAACCATAAGGCTCTCTCAAGCAAACCCAAAAGGAGCTATGGAGCCAAAAGATCAAAAGTGGAGGCAATGTGCAAAAATAGTCACAAAAAGGCCTTCAATCATTGCCCAGGAAGCCATAAAGGCTCGTTATTGGGTCTTTTTTCTTCTTATTTTTCTTTTCTTCCTCTTCTTCTCCCTATCTATCAAGTTACAAAAAGGGGACTAAAAAAACAACGGACGTGAACTCCATGACACAGGAAAAAGGCCTACTCATTGCGACTCTACACTAGGAAGTCAAAATACTTCCTCCAGGGCAGTCCCAAAACCCACTCCATGCCATACTCTTGCAACAGAAAAATGGCCACTAGCTAAGAAGAGCAGCGGTGTGTCTCAACATCCATGGTGCAAAAATAAAAAAGGAAGGGCAACCAGGGTACATCTATGCCGAAGTCCACATGCTTGTGGAGGTCCATAGCACTCAAGATACCAACAACAAGGATGGCCACTTGCACTATCTCGCCAAGCCCTTCCATTAATGAGGTGTCAAACATCTTGTGGCACAATTCAATTATCATAGGCTTGGACACATTCAGGTCCAACAGTGAGGCCATGAAGCAAGAAAGGACATTGCATTTGCTCTACAGATGGTTCTCATCGGTAATGAAGTCTACGCTGACCACCCATTTTAATGCAGTCATGACGAGGTGATCACATTTCTTTACCAAACACTTGATTCAGTAGCTAGTGACCTATCTCGCAAAGCAGTATTGTGGTCTCCTTGGAAGGAGCCAGATGGGAGTGCCTAAGCCAAAAAACATTCTGATAAAGTAGTGAATTATGGCGAAATGGGAATAAGGGGAAGGCTAGCTAACTTAAGAGACTATATGTTTAAATGAATGTTGCAAAAGGTGGCATAGCTATATATAGAAAAGGTGAGCTGACAAACTCAACCAATGGAATGTCTATTTTTGGTCAGATGAAAATTAAATGTCTTAAGATAGAACAAAATAAGGTAGATAAATCATATAGAGGATCTGATGAAAAGCCTTAAGAAATAAATTTGGGTGTTGGGAGTAAATGCTCTCATACACCGATTGTTGACATGTGTCATTTTCCATCATCAGTGCCAACCAACATACTAATGAGAAAAGACATGGATCAACACACTAAAAAATCTTACAAATTAATGGTCACATCTTTTCAAGGGGTACCTTGCACCACTTCAGCACGTTCTGCATAGCAAAAAGCATGTGCTTCAATGCAACAAATTTATTTATAAAAAAGGCGGCAAGGAGAATGTACTAATTCCATCCTCACAACATTCTCAGTATTCCCAAGGGATATGAATCTCATGTTCACGTGTATCACCTCAGTGGAAACATTTAATGGACTAGTAGTAATAGCGTAGTCTTAACTACATTTACAAGCAAGGGAATTAATTGCACTCAAAAGTGGGTTTTCCTTTTCAAGCAAAAGGAAAGTGGTTATTTTTGCTATGGAATTCTTTGTAACTTCTTGATATAGTCATGGGAGAACCCTCAACTTTTGGAAGACAAGTCATAGCTTCAATTCAACGACCTAGTTATGTTAATGTTTTTGGGTAAAAGTCATTCACTAATGCCTTGGGAGTGGAGGAGTGACATTTCAAATTCTGCAAGAAGGTGCTGGTTGATAAGCCTATAGAAAGAGAGGTAGTGCAAGATATCACAAACAATGTTTTTGAACCCAAGTTATTTGTTAACCCTAAAAGTCTCAGAGAAGGTGTGTTTTAGAGAAAGGAAAAGTATGGTAGGATTAGGATTACTATTTCTACTCAAGCCATATAGAACATGTTATATATCCCTACAGCCTAGGATGCAGAGCCTTTTGATGAAGAAAATATGGATCTCTTCGAGGAAGAAATGGACATAAGAACAATTTTTTATGAAGAAGAAACAAAGGAATGACCAGACAAAGGTCATCTTCCCTTTCCTCTTTCATACGAGAAATTCAAGAGGGACACATAGTCGGTATTCTCAATGTTGGCTTGGGTTTTTGGTCTTGATGATGATGCTCAGGTTTTTCCTTTTCAGTTTGGCTTAGCCTTCATGCTAAAAAGAGAAAAGAACCAAAAGCACTATGATTTTTTTGAAGTAATAGATAGAAACATGTTGAACTAGCTGAAGAATTATGGAACTGATTCCAAATTTAGGTATTCTTCTTTCTTGGCTCATTTAGTTTTGCATCTTGGAATCATGAGTGGTTGGGGAGAAATGTACCAGTATCTAGGCTAGATGAAAGGGGCTATCTCCAGCCAATTTCTATTTGGACTCATGTAATTTCTAGAACAGGGCAATATTATTGGTTTTTAGATCACTTTTTGAGGCCAGTGCTTCAAGAATTGTTGCCTCGCCCTATTGGTCGCTTCTCTCGTGAGGTCCTACAATGGATGAGAATCTCGCCGAACGAAGTGGATTATTTCATGGGCATGGACTTCACATTTATCAAATTCCATGGCTTTCCTTATGAGTCTTTCTGACTCCCCATATTTGTGACACATGGGTATGTATAGGATCATCATGGAAAAAATAGGCCCTTAAGTGGCAAAAAATTCAAAAAAATTAGAGTTAGGCAACTTGACACAAAAAATTGAATAAGTTATCTATATTATTTCAAAAATATGTAAGAATAGCATCTATAGCAAATTGAATTTAGGTTCTAAACTACTAGGTTTATTTTAAAATAATAATAATTTGGTGAAAATTTGAAATTTCAATGTAGTAGTACTTAAATTTCAGGGAAAAAATAAGTAGGTGTCTATTTGACCACCCTAACAACAATAAAATGATAATATTTTTTTATAATATTTTAGATATAAGTAGAGGACTCATGTTCCGATGTGATGCATATTTTTTTGTAAACATTTTCCAAGTAAATAATTAACTATGAATTTTTAATTACAACTTTTAAAAAATATAAAAACTCGTATGTCTGACCACCTCAACTTGGTCAAAACTTCATGAAATTCAATTTTTTTTAATCGTATGGTATGAGAAGCATAGAGTGTGAGGCATGCTTCGGATTCAAAAAATGTTACACCATTTGAAATCTATAGATGTTTTTCAATTAGCCTATCAATCAGGACTTTAGTTGTAATTCAAATAGAAAATGAATAATAATAATTTATTAAATTCAAAGTAAAGCATTATTGATATTGGTGGAAAGTTGAGAATCTTGTTTAAAAACCCTTTTTGTTTCATTAGTTTTGGGTAAAAAAAGTCGTCAGCCACATACCCTACACATACCCATCATATCGCTTACTTTTGGGTCTTCCATCATGATCTCCGTTGTACATTTTGCATTTAGGCCTTCACATTGCTGCATGCCAGTGACCATTGTCAACAAGATGTATGGTGCTAGAAGAAACAAAATGAAGTTATATCCACTTCCCCTCAACATTAAGCAATAACTAATATCAATCGACAAAGTGATTTTGTGAGGATGAGCTAAGGGATCTATTAGCGTACTTTAGGCCTAGTCCTCATATGTGATAAGTGGGACTACAACCTATGGGGACTTTATAGCATGAGACATGTTGAGTGGGAATACTTCAAGAGGAGGAAGAATTTGACTTGAGAAACTGCAAAAGTGTACATTGATTTGAAACAAATTCCTTTCAAACAACCAGAATGGCTAAGCTTCTACACACCAAAGGTTCAGTATGATAGGAACCTTCTGATAAACAAATCTATTAATACACAACTAAAGAAAAGAGGCTGGTCGAAAGAAAAGAAGGTAGAGTTCCGAGGTTTCTGGATAGGGTTGCGGTGTCTCACCCTTCCCATCTGGACACCCTACTGTGATGAGGAGAGCTTGAAGATTTATGATAAGGATAATGACACCTATAACAATCTGTGAGACCAGCCATCAAAATTGATGAGCAACAAGTTTTAAGCTCCAAGCTTCTCGACTCGAGAATCTAACAAACAACAAAGGATTCGGCGAAGGGATTCATGAGCTCTATCCTCCTCTAGTGACCAAAGTAAAGGAAAGAGAGCCTGATGGTCTCCAAGAGCATCATCCGCTGTGATTGTTGAGGGCCAAGTTTTGGAGGACTTGGTGGTTAGGAGATTGGAACATGTTAGTTCTGGTCATGAAATGAGAAGGTGGGTCCAAGATCTAGGTGTATCTGACATGTTGGACCAAGGAGAAGAAGAGGTGGAGTCCACCCTACAAGATGTGACGACTACTACGGTTCAGGTAAGTTTTGCTCCCTCTCTTCTTCCTATTTCTGCATCTTTGGTTGCCCCCTTGCCTCCTCCCATGGAAAGGTATTCTCCATCCTCGGGCCTTGACCTAATAATCCTGAGTACACCCCTTTTGTTTGTAATGAACCCCCTAAAATTACCTCGCATGCCGAGCGAGAAACACTGACCTCATTCATTTTTGAATCTTTGATCACCCTACAAAGGGCCCCTCTAGAAAGAGTTGAGACATTCATGCTAACTCCCACTCTCAAACCATCATCTTCTAAGAAAACACCTTTCTTCCTGACCATGTCTCTCTTCACCCCTATTGGAAAATTCCTTGCTCAATCTTAGCTTGGTGTGCTACCCTTTTCCATGATAACACTCCTCGGGCTTCATCAAGATGCCCATATACATAATGAGGTCTCCTATCTCATATCCCTCTTTTGTTTCCTAGTGCCCCCTATTGTAGCATCGCATTTATGTCCCTCAAACTCCTCCAAGATCATTTCTAATACAACCAAGTTGGCCAAATGAAATGCTAAACAAAGACAGCTATTGAAGAATGCTAAGTTCTCAGCTACTAAGAAAATCGAGGCTTGTTACAATGAGGAGGGAAATTCTCTTTTGATTAGCACCATGACACCACTCGTGGCTAAACCTGAGGGACAAATGTAGCTGGAGGATTACGATATCTGGATGATGAGCCTAGATCTAATTGAAACTCATCCATGGGAAAAGGTGGTCTTGGCTAAGACCACCTAGTAGGTAGTATATGCAGACTATGAAAGGTTGGGCAGAAAGTTGAAGAAGAGTAAGCTTTGAACTGGAAAACACTCTCAAGGAGAGAGATCGAGTAGGGAAGAATGCAAGAACCAAAGAGATTCGGCTTAGTCAGGAGCTAGCTATTGCTCAGAACGTTGGGTCTCTATCGCTACTAAAAATATTGGTATCTTCACACTGGGAGCAGATTGTAGCTATAGTTCCTATTCTCAGCTTGTCTTGCAATTCTTGAGGGATTTCTAAGAAATAAATGGGAAAATTGGTTGGATGGCCGATCATATTTTGCAGACATGTGACTCTTGAGTGGCAGAATCATAAAGCTTCATTTCTAGGCTTTGTGTGGCTTTCGACAAAATCTTGAAAGATGTCATAGTTCTTGATCAAAGAATCGCTTCCATCAAAGTAAGTGAGATTGTCAACTCCTACAAGGTCGCCAAAAAGTGCAAAGATTTCCAGATGGTGTTGGAAAGGAGAGTTGAAGAGGTAAAAAAAGGATTTCAATGTCTTGATCAATTACGAGCTACCTCCTCTTTTCTCCCCAGATAGAGATGTGTAAATAGTAGAAAAAATTACATAAGCTATCAAACAAAAGTATTAGACTTTTGTAGAACTCCCGAGTTCAAGTACAATGCACGCAACCGATGAGATCGAGCATGATATTTTTCACCTTTCTCATCTTTATCATTACCTTGGAGTGGTTATTGCAAGGTGGGGAGTCATGTCTTTGAAATAATTTTTCCAACTTGACCAAGCATACAAGCTCATTCATAGTATGTTTACTAACCAAAGTAAAATGACAGTCACAACACTCCTCTTTCCTTAAACTCTAGGAATTTCCAGAGAGCTAAGTTCGTACCTACACAAGTGAAGGTCCATGTGAGTTGCTAGAACTGTGAAACATTTTTCTTTGTCTTAGTCTTTTGATCTTTAGCTTCTTCTTTTTTTGGCTTCGAAGATGTTCGGGTTTATGCAAGGTAGGTCAGACAGATGGAGAATGTGCCACATGGTGGCTGCACGGCTTTCTTTTATTGTTTTCCTTTCGGAGGAGGGCCCAAGATATGCGTCAACTTGGTGGAAGTTTTCTCTAAAACATTTTTTAGAAAACATAAGATCCTCGCTCGCATGATGTGTCATGTCTTCGTTGTAGGAGGACTGTGTCTCTTATGAGACGATATCTTTTGGGAGTATGTCAAAGCTTGTTGGGCTTTCTTTTCTTGGTTTTTGGGATGGAAGATTTGAGTCGGTGCCTCGGGGTGATGTAATTGGTCAAATGGACCCTTTTTCTAGATTGTTTTTAGGACTTGATCATTTATGAGCCTCTATCTTTGCTAAATATCTAAACGGCATTAATGCAACAACTGAGAATTAATGAGAAAATATCGTTGTGACCTAACCAAGGATCTATGATCAGATTGCAAGCTATCAAGTATCAAAATCTAGCAACAATTACTTTTGTGTTGAGGTGGCATTTTCCTCTTTTAACAACTATATAAGGAGGGCAATGACACAATGAGGGGTTGGATTCCAATTTACAGTTTCTTTATTAAGAAAAGTTTCTTTAGTTTTCTTAGGAATTTTAGAGTTATTTTCATAAGCAAGTTGTAGAACCACTTTTCTTTGGCATGTTATATCTATTAAGGTTTAAACTATTGTCGAATTGGCATTTGACCTCTGTTTCAAATTTTATTTGATATTTAAAAGCATGAACTATTGAGGAGAAATTTTTGAGACTGTGCATGTATGGCCTTTTTCAAGCTTTCTTTCTTTATATTATCATTTTGAATGAAACAATGTGTCTTGCTAGCTAAATTTGGATAGTTTAAGTAGCTGATTTTCATGTTGTATGCTCATATGCTAGAGTAGTAGCTTAAGAAAGCTGGACTAAGTCTTTGGACTTCTCTATTTTTTTGAAAGTTGTTTTGTCGTGCTATGTTGTATTAGGAGGAAGAGTTCATGTGATTTTTGAGATATTTTTTGGTTACTCATAAGAAATATTTATGTTTGATCAAAGCTTAATGAACACTACCCATGAAAAGATTTGAAATTCTACACTGTGCTTGAAGTTAGCCTTTTTTGTTCATTCTCTTTCCAACAATGAAGGGTTGTGGCATTTTGTGTCTATTTATATCACTCATAGGAATGATTTGGGTTTGAAATGTTGTACAAACTTTGGTGCTTCGCCTTTTATGTTTTATGTTTACATTTCCTTCTCCCCTTATCTCCAAACCCGAAAGAAGATCCAACTTTCTATGAAAATCTTGGAGGTATTCAGTGAGACGCAATTTTTCCCCCACTCGCTGAATTTCCCATAAGACTGTCGAAGAGGTGCAAGCTTTGATGATCAACACTAGTCATTTACAACAAGTTTTAATGTATTAGAATGGTTTCAATGTGTTTGCATGAAAAATTCATACTTTTAGGTTTGTCTACATTCATAGAAATATTTTAGTCAAGTGAATTGAAATGTTCTATATCAACCTAAATAATTTTAATTGATTTGAATGAATTTTAGTGCACAAATCAGTATTGATGGGTTCATTTGTATTTGTGAGAACTTTAGGGTCACCTAGCTTGCAAGAATTTTGTGTCCATCTATTTATTTTAATAATTCCACATCCAAATGAAGCTTTTGGGTTCCTCGTGGCCATCTAGAGTTTTTGGTTATCTCAAGTGATCTAAATGTTTACAATTTTAATCAACTAGTTCAGATGAACAATTATAAATATGACATTAGCATGATGTAAGTTGAATTTAGTAGGATGATGATGCCACCATATATGATGATGGAGTTTTGTTGGCCAATTGAACATGAAGCATAATTTCTTGTTTGAACTAGTCATATGCTAACTTTCATTTTTCTACTAAATTTGCAGAATTTTAGCTTTCTTCTATATTTTTGGAATTTTTACCTCCTATTGTCATCATTTGTATAATGATTCAATTATTGAAATGACCAATATTTGATTCAATCCAATTTCCTAACCATTCGTAGATAAACGATAGGTCATTTTCAGATAAACGACAGGTCATTTTCACACAAGGGGTTCTTTTGGGGGAAGTTTGAGAAAAGTGACTATCATCAAGAAAGATTTCATTGTACTTGTGTAGTAAAATTTTAGTACCAAACAATAAATTAGGGTTTTATTTTGTTGTGTTGAAAATTGTATTAGATTATATGATTGGATTATTTTATAAGGTTCCCTAATCTTGACTACATGAAATATGGATGAATTAAAATCTTTCCTCTTATTGTGTACATTTTAGGTCTAGAAAGAAATATAATTTTGATAAGAAAAATGAATGATACAACAAAATAGGTGGTATTTAATAAGAATATATAAAAAATGACTCATGGTTCTATGGTATTTTTAAATAGTGCTCCTCAATGGTGGTTGTAATACCTCCCATGTTCCTAAAGTAAACAATATTTTAGATCAAGCTCCACATGTACTAGGAAATATAAAATTGGTATAGCTTTAATAGATGGATCATAATGGAGAGAAAAGTCTTCAAGTTTTAAAAATTAGAGGTATGGCTAAAGTAATTTTTTAATACTCTTTTGACATCATTTTTTTAACATCATGTATTTGTAAATAAAACATATGTGAGGATTCATACTACTTCTACAAGTGTTGATCCCACAATAGTGGTTTACAATTTTTGGCCAAACTAGACACTGAATTTTTTTTTTAAAACTAAATCTTCACTTTCGGGCACCTATAGCAGCTAAACCATGAGGAATTTGAAGATGATGCAAACTAGAGTTTCGTGAAATATTGTCTATAGATTCTAAATATATTTTTTCAAAATTTTTGGAATTAGATTGCACTTCTTTTTCCATCTCCCTCAAAAACTAATTTTTTTCAAAAAACTACATTTTTAAAAAGTGACGCTCACCATATAATGCATAAATTTTTTTCCATGAAGGATAAAATTCTAATTCTTTTGAATTTAGATTTGAACTCTAATATCTAGTGCTTCCACTTGGTTAGATAGTTTTTTATTGAATATTTTTTTTTAATCAAGTTTTGAATTCAAACCAATTATAATTTAGACATAGCGCGAATAATGCGAACTTTTGTGTATCGAAATTCTTTTTTTTTGTGGATCAAGGACTTCAATATCTGTGCACTAAATTTTAATTTTTTTAATAATGCTATTTTTCCACATGTGCAAAAGAGCTTGATTTTGGTGAAAACCTACATTCACTTAGAAATAAAAATAAATATAATAATCAAAATAAATTTATTTAAAATTATACTTTTTGGGAAGCTTATAATAAGGACTACATACTTGCAAAAAATAAATTTTAAATGAATTCATTTAATCCCCCAAAAGGTAAACCAAAAGTGGTTTTTTATCAGCATTTTGATAGGTGTAAAGGAGACTTGTTATAGGTATGGTTTAAAACTAGCGGGGTTCTATCCAAGGGGGTTTGATTTAAGGTAGTTTGATCAAACCCTCTTCAATTGGAATTCTTTAAATGGAAATTTTCAAGGCTTAAATCATTATATTTTCTAAAAATATGTGATTTTAGCAAAAATCAATTCCTCCTAGAAATTGTAAACCACTATTGTGGCAGCACCTGTACTACAACTGATGTTGAGCTAAAAAATAATTTTGTATTTATTACATAGTAATGTTTTTGGAGTAGAAAAATTTTCATCACTTGAAAAAACTATGTACTATGTTGTTTTTATAGATGAATTATCAAGAAAGATATAGATACATTTTCTTAAATAAATTTTAATTTATAAATAAACATAAAGAGTTTAAGGTTCTGGAAGAAAAGAAAATGGAAAATAAAACCATAGTTCTAAGAAGTAATAGTGGTAGATAATATTGGTCATATATATTCAAGTATTTTTATGAATAATGTGGAATAGAAACATAAAATAGTACTTCCTATATGTCACAATAGAATGAAGTTGGTGAAAAATTAATCTAATTATAATGGATAAGGCTTGAGACATGCTTAGTTGTGCAAATTTGTATAAAAAATTATAGGTAGAAACAATAAGATCTAGTTTTTATCTTATAAACAAATGATCCCCCTTAACTCCATGAAAACATAGACTAGTAAGAAATCCTCTCTCAAAAAATTATATTTTTTCTTGTGAAATTTATATGCATATTCCCAAAGAAAGAGGGACTAAGGCACATTATAAATAATATGCATACATATGTGTGGGATATATAACTTCCAAGTTTAAGGAGATTAGATAAAGTAGAGACAAATTAAAAGGTATCAAGATACTAATTTTCATAATGCATCTTGTTTGTTAGCTTTATTTGTAAATAATAAAGACCCCAATACTATTAAGGAAATTCTTAGATTAAATTAAAAATGGTATTGCAAGAGGGTTTTGGATGAGTTTTTAGATATAAATTAGACATGGTACTCAATTAAATTACCCTTTGAAAGAAAATCAATAAGCTATACGTGGCTATTTGATTATAAGTATAATTCAAATAGAAAATGGAGAAGTCAAAATCTCATTTAGTTGTAAAGTGTTTCACTCAATTAGAGGGAATTGACTTTGGGGAAAAAATTAGCCTATCTAAAAAATAACTCCAATTATATTTTTCTTAGATATTGCTACTATTTTTTACCTTAGCTCAATAGATGGATGTAACAAATTTTTTGTATAACTAGAATGTTATTGCTGGAAAAAATTAAGGATGTAGTATGTAAGACAAAAAAAAATCCCTTTATTGTTTAAATAAATTACCAAGGATACACATAATAAAAAATTGATAGGTATGATGAGACATGGGATAAATTGTATGAAAGTTGATTGCTATGTATTTTAAAAAAATATGAATTATTTTTATCATGGTTTTGTATGTAGATTACATTTTTTAGTTGCTAACAATATGACAAGGATCAATTAAGGTAAGTTGTATTCATCATTACGATTTGACATGATAGACCTTAGAGATATAAAAAAATTGGTCCTAGAGATTAAACATTTGGATTATAAAAATAGTAAACTATTGTTACATCAAATAAATATATGTTATGATTATTTTATAGACATTTAGGATGGAGGAAAGTAAACCTACAAGTACTCAACTTCATATTAATAAAAAATGCATACTAAATAGTATCTTAAAGAAAAATAAGTTGAGGAAACCTATCAAGTTCCTTACGCAAGTGTTGTTGGTAGTCTCATGTATGTAATGGTTTGCAGTACATCTAAAATTTCACATGCAATAGGAGTTGTGACTATATAATGTAAAAGAAGGTAGAAAAATTTAGAATTATATAAAATAAAATTTAGTTATTCATGTGGTACCTTAGATTATGCAATCTAGTACCAAGAAATAGTTGAAAATAAAACATTTAATTTACAATGATTTATGAATTTTAATTGGGTTGGAGATTTTCACTATGAAAAATATACCGACAGATATGTGTTCAATATTTTAAGAGTAGCACTATATTGGATGTTTAGAAGATAGGTAGTGTTTGTATTATCTACAATTTATATAGAGTAGATGGAAACTACTTATGAACTAAAAATGTGTGTGTGACTACAAAGGTTGTGCTAAATTGGTAGTTTGGTATAGAAGATGATAAGGATTGATAGTGATATTAAGATTGAAGATTGTAAGCAATAAATATTGATCTAGAAGGATTTATATTTTTACAAAAGAGTTTCTCTAGTTGTATATGGCTATAGAAAAAGCTTCATAAATGGTCAAGTTGAATTCACATTATTTTTCACATGTTTCTACATCCTTAGAGTTAAGAAACTAATTTATAATTTTATATATGCATGGTTGCAAGATGTAAAGGTTCTTTAGTGATCCATCTTTGTAGAATGCTACTTGAATGTAATCTAGAGTATCAATTAAAAAATATTTTTTTTTTATATGGTTGAGAATTCATAGTAGTATTCATTAACAATCTGGATATTTGATGTATTCATTTTTAGCAAGGATGTTGCAAGAATATTTATGATTTTTACATGGATATTTTTAAGTTTCATTTGTTGTCTTTAATATATTGATGGATAGTTGTTGGTACTTGACACTATAAAACATTGCAAGCCACTTAAATTAATGTCCTTAATGTAAGTGGGATATGTCATTATTAGTAATGGATACTTTAATCATGCTCAATATGTGACTGAATCTTGATCATCTAATGTGTGTCCATGTTCTAATTTATATCCACTATTTGTTCAAAATTATTCTCTTAATTTTCCTTGTGAATATTGACTATTACCAAATGGATAAGAACCAATCTACATGGTGAGGGATCAAATAATAATTCTAACATTATAGATACTTTTTGTGTCTTTTTCAGTAGGAGTAGATTAGGTCTTTCATAATTTCATGATTCATTAATATAAATGATGTCAAATCCATTGTGAGACTAATTTGATTGATATGAAAAGAATCAAATTAACATGGTCTAAATATTTTACATGCATATGTAAAGTATAAGGGGATCCCTATAAAGGGACTTAATTTTTTGTAATCATTTGTTGCATGTGCATTGTTTTATTCATATACCTAATTAATTTCTCATTGTTAGTCTAGTTGTAATAGACAATATGATATGAACTTAACAAATATTAGGATCTTATTACAAATTATGTATGACTATGATAGCCTGATTGTTTAGTATTTCACAACAATTATATTGTTAATGAAATCTTATGACACCCTACTAGGTTTAGTAGACTCAAAAGTGAAGAGGTCATACCCACTCTTATTAATTGCTCCTTAGTTCCAACTATCTAATAATGAGTTTTAGATCCAATTTAAGGTTGAGAAGTATCAATATTCTTGATTATTAGGTATACACTTAGCATTAGTGATGTCATTTTAAATATAAATATGAGGAAAATAGTAAGTCATAAGCATGAATTTGCACCCTAGGTGCAATTCCCCTTTTTTTCCTTTTTTTCCAACTTAGAAAACCAAGTTCAAAGGCTTAATTCCACCTAAGCCCGCTGCTTGCATCACACTTGGTGTCTATTTTGAGCATCGATGGAGGCATTTCTATCAGGGACGCCCACGTGACGCACTTAAGTCCCTGACAAATTCCCTCATCTAGAGCTTGCAGAGGAATTACCCTTCCCATTGGGGGTCAATTTGTAATGCCCTCCTCAGTCGACCGACCCGAATATGGCCGTTTTCTTCATTTCCCATTCAAATTCACTCCTTCCATATGCATTTTAGCTTCTTCTGATCTTCTTCCATCTTCTACACCTCTCCCTCTCCCTTCACACATCTCTCTAAGAACTTCTTCACTTCATTCACAAGCTCTAAGCAGCTCCTTCACCATCCCTTCAATCTCCAAACACTTTACACTTCATAGTAGCAACATGAACACTCCACCACTTTAGTAGAGCAAGTTTGGAAAAAACACCATTGCAACAAAGGCTTGAGTCCCTCTCATTTTCTCCCCCAAGTAGCCTTGAGTGCTCTTGGTGGAGGTGGTAAGCTTTCACTCCTCTCCTCTATTACTTGGTTGAGTAGCATAACACTGTTTTGTAGTGCTTTAAGTGCTCTTTACTCTATTTCTACTTTTCTCTCTATCTATTTGGCTGTTCGTGGAGGTGGGAACACCAAAACAGGGTCTGACTGAGGTAGGCCCCTATACAACCACCCAACCATTTCTCTCTCCCTCTTGTGCGAAACCATTGAAGATACTCACAAGCTGGAACCTTAGTCATTCGCATGGTTGTAAGTATCTGCTTCCTTTCTTCTCCTTATCCTCATCATTTATTCTTTACTTTACTTCAGTTCTACTACTTTATCACATTCTGTCATTTTCCTACATTATGTCAGTTCTTAGTAATCAGATTGCTAGTTGTTGCTTAGGCATTTTCTAAGACATTCTCATTCTTTGGTCTGTACGAGATGCTAGCGCGCCTCTAGGATGCTAGTGTGCCACACTATCGTCCATTTCCTTCATTGTCATCCTTTGGCCAAGAGCTTGTCAGTTTGTCTAGAAAATCTTTGTGACCTGCTCTTTTAGAATCTAAAACTTTTGCAATGTTCCATTGAGGTAGTATAGGGAAGTTCTCCTTGTGAGGCCCTCTGAATGAAGAGAACTCGTGAGTAGCGAATCCCCCTATATTACCGATCTTTCATAATTTCATGATTCATTAATATAAATGATGTCAAATCCATTATGAGACTAAGTTGATTGATATTAAAAGATTCAAATCAACATGATCTAAAAATTTTACATGCATATGTAAAGTATAAGGGGATCCCTATAAAGGGATTTTTTTTTTTGTAATCATTTGTTGCATGTGCATTGTTTTATTCATATACCTAATTAATTTCTTGTTAGTCTAGTTGTAATAGAAAATATGATATGAACTTAACAAATATTAGGATCTCATCACAAATTATGTATGACTATAATGGCCTGATTGTTTAGTATTTCACAACAATTATATTGTTAATGAACTCTTATGACACCCTACTAGGTTTAGTAGACTCAAAAGTGAAGAGATCATACCCACTCTTATTAATTTCCCCTTAGTTCCAACTATCTAATAATGAGTTTTAGATCCAATTTAAGGTTGATAAGTATCAATAGTCTTGAGTATTAGGTATACACTTAGCATTAGTGATGTAATTTTAAATATAAATATGAGGAAAATAGTAAGTCATAGTTTAATCTAAGAATATTCTAGGTAATCTTAAATTAAATATATTTACAATACTAAGAAATTAATCTTAATAAATTTTTTAAGTCCAAAGTAACTAAAAACTTGGAAAGAGTCAAATAGGATACTAAAACATTGGAAGGGCATCTTGATTTTTAGAGGGACACTACCTAGAAAATCCACATGCAAAGGAAAGAGTTTAAGATTACATAATGGGATTACAAGGTTGCTAAAATTGAATGGAATTTTATGGTGAAAAATTATGTGTTGGATTTCTTCAAAAACTCCAAAACCCATGCTAGATAGAGATGAACATGGAGGATATCCATAGAACCAATATTATGGTGAATCATGTTGAATATGAAACTAAGAAAGTGTTGTGGTATTTGAACTATGTAAACATCACAATTTAAGATGAAATTTTTTTACTAGCAAATTTTTTTAGAGGAGGCTTACTAGATTGTATGAAAAGTAGAGGAGAAGTAATCACTAATATAGTAAAGAAACAAAGGGGGAATAATGAAAAGATAAATTTTATAAATGGGAAGAAAAACTATGTGTAAGTGAGTGTAGAGTGTAGGTGGCATGCAAATATTGAAGGGTGAAAAATCATATATCAAAGGTAGAGAGAATAGGAAAGAAGATTACAATCTAGACGTTAACAAGACTTTTTTCAAACATGGGAAGGTATGTTATTGGGAATTTGACTTTATATAAATCATGAAAAATAGTTCTCAAAGAGAAACATGGGTAGATTATACAAGATAATTAATATGATGGTTTAGGAAGAGAATAAATAAGTAAAGTTCCAAACACATGGGGGAACCTAATGATGCCCAAGGTTCTATTGAAACCCACATGCCAAGATAAGGAGTCATGGTTAAGAAATATAATCTCCTAAACTGACGACAAGTTGGGAAGAAGGTACTACAGTTTGATCAATGATGGAGGTAGCACTAATAACTTGGTATCTATGGGTTAGACATGGGGATGGTACAAAATTTGGGTTTCAAAACCATCATCAACCATATACAATATATAGTTACTGGGATGTAGAATGTAAAACTCATAGTGATAGAGTAGTGTGTAATTGTATTTTCAATTATAGGATACATAGACATGTTAGGTTGCAACATGCTCTTGATTGATTTATGCCATGTGTTTATCAATAAGACATGGTGGAAATATGATCATTATATAATGCAAAATGGGTATATGGATAGATTCACCATCATGAAGGATGGTAATAAGTTTGAATAACCTCCCATGAAGGTAGAGGAAGAGTGCACATAGGGAAAAGAGGTGTTTCTATTAGAAAATAATTTTATTTAGGAGATAGGATACTTGTATAAATATTATACATTAATACTCAAGCCCACTCAAATTGAGTATAGTAAATTTTATTGCTCAAAGGAGCATATAATTAATGTGTTTCTCAATGATAATTTTGTAGATAATATTGTTGAAATAATGATAGTTTATTTTTATCCATTCATAGTATCACACACTAGATATAATAATTTAATTCTAGGTTCCAATTTTCATAATAAGGAACCACATATAATTAATCTTGATATTTAAGTATGGATTTGAACAACTAGATAGAATAATTATGTTTGAAATAAATGTAAAAACAATATTCTTTGAATATTACTTACAATACTTTCACCAAAATAGGATGTTAAGTAGAGGATATTCATATATTCCTATGCTATGAACAATATCATCATCAACTATAGGTTTTCATCACCAAATTGGAACCAATTTGATTTCTTAAGAGTCATTCATTAATTTTGCAAGATTGATCTTTGGAGTACATATCGCCTAATCATTATCAAATAATTAGATGAATGGAAGACCATATTAAACATAAAGGAAGTATTAATTAATGGATGGTGAATCCCTTTTGGTTAAAAAATACATAGATCACATTCATGAAATTGATGAAAAAGGTCCTAAATTTATTTCTCGATAAGACTATGGTTGAATATTTCAATGCAATTTTTTTGTTTGAAAAGATGAGGGAGGAGAATATTAATTACTATAGTAGGTTCTTTCAAAGTTAACGAAGGATAAATTATATTTCAAATTAAATAAATAAAATTTCATGAGGAAGGAACCTATCTACTTGGAGTTAATAATATTCCAAGAAGAATCAAAGATCATAGATCTAAAAAGGTCCAAGTATTTAAATATGTTGGAAATATGTGCCTCAATCTCACATACTGAAACCTCTAGAAGAGCAAAGTCTATATGACCTTCATTGTGTCTAGCCGACTAGCAAATGTGAAACCTTTTGAAATGTTCTAGTCGCTGTGACTTTGTTGATGTCTTGCTAACTGGTGTTGTTGCTGTGACTTGTGGTGTTCGTTGTAACCCTCAGTCGAGTGGAGATCTCTGGCCGACAGGCCATTCTTATTAGATATCAGGGAGACTCTGGGTGACAAGTGGCTTTGGGGAGAGACTTGGACATTCGGTATGTCTCATAACGACAAGAGAAGTCTTGCCCATAAGTATTCACTTGGAGTCTTCAGAGTAACATGGAGGCTTTGTTATAAACTCTTGGCGACATATGTTTGTCTCACCAATGCTCATCGGGGTAACATGGAAGCCTTGGTAAGAAGTCTTGCCGATGGTTGGTTCTCTCGTCGATGGGTATGAACGTCACTATAACCTCAAGTGGCGATAGCGGTAAGCCCTGCTGATGGTTGTTTGTTTCCATATGACATGAAGACTCGGTGTAATCTCTTGGCGATAGCAGTAAGTCTTGCCGACTGTTGGACACTTTGGAATAACTTGTGAACATCGGTTTGATGTCCTAGCGAGTAGCGATAGTCTCACCGAATGGAAAGCTAATGTGTATGTGACTTTGGGACTTCGGTATGATGTCTCACCGAATGGAAATTGTCTTGGCGATAGTGATACAAGTGATGATCATCAGTATGAGGTCTTGGCGACAAGGCGAAGTATGAGCGATAGCTTTTTGAACTTGGTGTAACCTCTTGCCAATAGTGAGGACTCTTGGCGACAGCTACAGTCAAGTCTAATGGAATCGGGGAGACACGGTCAGTGTCTCACCGACATGCGAATATAGGTTGAATTCCTTTGACCAATTGGGAGACCATCCTACGTGGTGTGTCTTTGACCAATCAAAGAAGTCGGATGGGAACCGCTAGTAGTTGGATTGTTGTGGCCGTTACTGAGAGGAAGCTCAACAAACAGGGGTGTCATGGTTATACTTAGAAATGGAAGATTGTGATCAGTTTGATGATTGCAATAAATAGTTGGATGATCAGTTCAATGAGTGATTAGTGAATTTGATTCCGAGTGTATTGTAACTTGAGTGTTCTGTAGCAAGGTTGATCATTGTGAATGCTATTGTAAATTGACATCAGAGAGAGTGAAGCCTGTACTTTGTATGTAATTTGTTTACTATAATACAAAGGGGTTTTTCTTGACCTGTGGTGGGTTTTTCTCCCATAAGGGTTTTCCCACGTAAATCTGGTGTTCACATTTGTATGATTATTTCTCTATATTTTTGTTATTGCTTTCAAGTGTATCTTAATTGGACTATAATTGAAAATTTAAAAGTGTGTCTGCATTCTTCCCTGAGGTTTTGACATTAGGAGAGTTATTTCCGCACTTAGCTTTCCTTACAAAATAGCTACCAAAACTGAGGACAATACAAGATAACGTTTACATACTTTGGAAAGATCCTATAGGTTTTCATAAGAATCATTAGTGGCATATGCATAAATTTAACATAGGGAAAGTGCATAGAGATGGTATGCTAAAATTGGGTCCTAAGTAGCATATTTTTTATAAATAGGGTGTGTAGGATCATCATGGAAAGAATAGGTCCTTAAGTGGTGAAAAATTCAGAAAAATCAGAGTTAGGCAACTTGACATAAAAATTTGAATAAGTTATCTATATTATTTCAAAAATATGTAATAATAGAATATTTATCAAATTGAATATAATTTCTATACTACTAGGTTTTTTTTTTTTTTTTAAATCTATTTGGTAAAAATTTGAAATTTCAATGCAGTAGTACTTAAATTTCAGGGAAAAAATAAGAAGTAGGTGTTTGTCTGACCACCCTAACCACAATAAAATGATAATTTTTTTTTTTAAGATTTTAGATATAAGTAGAGGACTCATGTCCCAATGTGATGCATATTTTTTGTAATTTCTTTCCAAGTAAATAATTAATTATGAATTTTTTATTACAAATTTTAAAAAATATAAAAACTCGTATGTCTAACCACCTTAACTTGGTCAAAACTTCATGAAATTCAAATTTTTGTTTTAATCTTATAGTATGTGAAGCATAGAATGTGATGCATGTTTTAGATTCAAAAAATCTGATACTGTTTGAAAGCTATAGATGTTTTTTAATCAACCTATCAATCAAGACTTTAGTCATAATTCAAATAGAAAATGAATAATAATTATTTATTAATTTCAAAGTAAACCATAATTTATAGTGGGGGAAAGCTGAGAATCTCCTCTAAAAATCCTTTTCATTTCATCAATTTTGGGTTAAAAAAAAGTCGTCAGCCACATACCCATCATATTGTCACTCTTTGGCCCATTATGATCCTGCACATACCTAATAATGAAACTAAAACATTAATGTATGATTACAAACCTATATTTAAATTGAAGATACAATTTAATCTCAAGAGTTATAGCATTTTCAATTTAGTTTATAAACAACTAAGTTGTTTTTTAATGATAAAATTTAAGTAGGTCAAAAAGTTACATTTCTAAAATATATTCTATTTTTAGTGAAATATAGTAGATAGGTTTGTGTGTTAAGTATGTTTTCAAATAATTTGGTGGAAAATAAATAAGATATTGTAGTTTATTTAGTATATTTTTACAATTTTTTAATGGATAACTTTTTCCTATTTATCAAAATTGATATATCTTAAGAAATAGATCAATAAATGTGTGCCCTCAACTACAAAAAGATGAAAGAATTAAATTTTCTTTTTCAATTTGCATAGAATAAAGCATACTTTATGATCATATAATTCAATTGAAAATTGAATAAATGCATTAAAAATATAGTAAAAGACTATTTGTAGCCTTTGTTGACATTAGTAAAAGTAAATGATTGCTTATTATAAATAATTTATTTTAATAATTATATATATATGATTAGAAGTATAATATCTAGACTGATATTGTAATAGTATTTCTTCACAACTATATGATCTAATACCTAGTGTTTATTATCTTAAAAAATCTACATGTTTATGTTAATTTTGGCCACTTAAGACCCTTCATGTCCAATGTAAATACCTTTACTACATAAAGAAGGGTGGTTTCATGTGGAAATATAGTTATATCAAGAGTTTAATTCTATTGAAGAAGAAAGTGATAAATTGGCTCATGCTAGAGCTCCTAAACTTTAGAAAGGTATTCAAAGTCAACAATAATTCTAGTAGAAAGAAAAATTGTGGTTGATTTAGTTGGAGGGTAGGCCAATCACTTGTTTAGCAAGATTTTTAATGACACTAAGAAAACTTAGTTTCTCTACAATCAATAATTTTATGGCATAGTGTAAGCTTTGTGAAAATGGAGGCATTACTTGATACCAATGGAGTTTGTGTTGAATAGATAAAACCACACATTGAATTTTACCAATATTTAGTTAGGTTACATATAGGGTTATTGTTTTATGTTGAAGTTTAATGTAGATAAAATAAATGAGGGTTTTGATGCCTTGATTAAAAGGTAGGTGTTCTTGTCTACAATGATAGAATAATTTACGGGCAAGGTTCATGAAGGATTTTTATGCCCTATATCTACATATTGACTATGCATAGTGTCCATGAATATATCCATAGATTGACATAAGAGGTCCATTAGAGGAATATTTTGAGGAAGAGGTATACCAATTTAGAAGGAAACAAGTGTCCATCCCATAGATTTAATAAGTGAAAACCTAATTAGGGATTAAAAAATGGTTAAATTAGAGGAAACTTTAGCACATATAGGTAAGATACATTCGAAGAGATATACTATTCATTAATTTATGCAAAGATGTGGGAAGGTTAATAAAGCATTGAAAAATGTGTCATATAGTGAAGGGTGTGGTATTGGAAAATCGTTGTGAGGATTTACCTTGGATTACCACACATGGAGAGAGGCAATGATTATATTTTTATTATGGTTAAATTTTTTCTAGGATAATTTTGATACTGGTAAAAAATTGGATTACAAGGCTTGGGCCTTATTAAACAAAAATGACACCAAAGTAGATCATTCAAGTATCACAAGGAGTGAGACTAAAGTCCAATAATTAAACATTAATATAGTTTGAAAAAAAGAAACAAAGATAAATAAAAATCACAACAACGGGATAGACCAAAACCATGAGCATAGAATAGTAAAACATCAAAAGGCTAGTTATCTTCCATATTCTATAGACTATTGATGTAGGAGCATGGGGAATTTTTTCCCATTCTAGTTTTTGTTAGTGTTTATTTTTATTAATGTTTTTTTTTTGTAATAAGTTTCTAGTTGTTCTCTTTGGTGAAGAACATTTTGGTTTCAAAACTAGTTGGAGCCTTTGAAGAAGGAGTTAGGTAGATGGTTGGAGTGTAGATCAAGCCTTTGAAGAAGAGAGTCCAGTGGACAGTTGGAGGAGGGGAAGCTCTTGTCCGGAAGGGACTATCGTGGGGAAAAGGAAAATGATAGTTTTGTTGAGTTTTTGCATTGAGACTAAAAAGCTTGAAATGAATTCATTGTTATTTTCCCCATTGTGCAACTTGGATGATTGAGTTATATGTTGTTGTCCATATGTGGAGCCGATGGTTTACAATCTATCCAATGAAATCAATGAGAAATGCAGCTCCATGGTACAAGAGTAAAGGATTGGGTTTTGATTGAATTGCTCATAATATTGTTGGAAATTGTAGTCGAATTCTATAGCTTATGTTGTTGGTGAACATTGTTTGATATCCATTAAATTGAATAGGTTGTGATTTCTCCATCTTGCTGACTATCATTGTGATTCCCCATTAATCAAAGTGTGTCATGTTGTTTTTGTTATCAATTTGGTATTAAAGTAGAAGATTTGCGGCTATTGAGGAGTGGGAAGAATGTCATCGAGAGTGTTGAGAGGATGAGGAATCAATCATGGTAGAGGTCGACAAGGCCATGATAAAGGTCTCTATGAGATGTTTTAGAACTTAGCAGTGAGAATGGATGTTATGGAGAGAGCCCACCAAAGAGGGGTAGTCACAAATGATGTGAGTAAAGTTGAAGAGGAAGAACAGTTAGAAGATGATGAAGAAAATTAGGAAGAACATGAGGGATTTGAAGAGAAATTATTGAGGACAGTACTGAGTGTGGGAGCCAAGCCAAATATTGAATTCCCTACCTATTCCATAAGACTAAACCATGAAAAACTCATTGATTGGATCAATTATTTAGACAAGTATTTTGAGTATGAAAGAGTTGCATAAGAAAGAAAAGTGAATTTTGTCTACACAAGACTCAAGGGCCACACTACTATGTGGTGGGAATATGTCCAATCTAAGAGATGGAAGAAGAACAAGGAAAATATTACCTCATGGGATTGAATGGTTGCTAATTTAAAGGCCAAGTTCCTTCTAAGAGATTATCAAACAAATCTCTTTAAAAGATTGCAAAATATCAAGCAAAAAGACATGTCAGTCAAACAATACATGGAGGAGTTTTACAAGTTGGTGATTTGATCAAGCCATAGTGAGGAAGATCTTGAGATGGTATCAATATACTTGAACAGTTTGAAGTATAGTTTGAAAGATGAGTTGAGTTTAGTATCACCTAGGACTCTTGAAGATGCATATCAACTTGCCATCAAGGTTGAAGAAAAGCTTCAAAGAAGAAAAAATTAGCAAGGGAGAAATCGAGGAAGAGGTTATAAAGGAAAGGGACAACATATTAGAAGATGACATCAATAGCAATAAGAAGGGGCTAGACGTTCAAGTGAGACATCTATTGGAATCAAGCAACACTGAGAGGGGGGTGAATTAGTATTGTGCAATTTTTAACTTTATTTATCTAATCCTTAAAGTATTGAAAACATTCAACCAAAATAAATATGCATGCACATAAGATAAATAAACACAACACCATAACACAAGGATTTTTTATGTGGAAACCCTGTTAGGGGAAAAACCACGGTGGAGGTCAATCCACAATATTGTTTCGAGTATACTCAAAATGAAAGATTACAAAATAGGAATGCACTTGCATTCAAGCACACTACCTAGAACTCATTGCTCAAAAACTGAAAGGCTCACTACCTTACAAAATTTTGGAATACTTCCAAATATTTGAACTGAGAAAGTAGCATCTACAAATGCCTTATTACAGTTTCGGTTAGGCTCAGCAATTGAATTTTGGACCTTCTGACTGATTCTGGTCTTCTGCTTTGTTTTGCTTCAAGTCGTAACAAAAATCCTTAATGCAAAAGTGAAACTATGCATAATCATTCTACTGACCTTCTAACATTCACAACATACATCATCTCACTATGAACACACATCAAATTGATATAATCGATCACTTATATATATTTGCTACTAAGGATTTAATCACTTCATGTCGGCCTCAACAAAATAAGAAATATTTACAAACTGTCAGCTCAAATCATACATAATATTCAATGTGCATCCACAAGAGTTGGCCACAACATAGTGAGGACCCAAATCAAAATGCTCAAACAAAAAGTTACTTAAAAAAAATCTCCTCAAGTATCTGCAACACACTATTTTCACCAAGTCAGCCTTCATATACTGATGAAGAGAAAATTGGTCAACTAGACCTTCTAACTTACACTCAAATAGATACGAGGCTCCAATATTTGTAGATAACACTAATTAAGCATCGAAAAATCCTCCCTGAGACCCACAGCATAAAATAATAACAAAAAAATTTCATATAAATTGAAGAACACAAATCTACTGGATGCTCCGTTCTAGCTTAACAGATAATCACTGATCTTCAAACTATCTGCCGATATGGTCAAATTACAACATGTAGATCAACTTATAGACAAGGGTTGCCATCAATGATAACACCATAAAACATGTGCAGTGTCTCTTGCCAACAATCTTCCCCTTTGGCATTGATGGAAATACTTAGTGAAAAATAACTAAGTGTCGGATTAGTACCAACATAAATACACTACTAACAAGAACTTCAAAAATATCTTCATCCATGCAGCTCAAAACTACAACTCCCCCTTAGATGAATACACATTTTTCACTGTTCTACTTTCCCCCTTTGGCATCAATGGAAAAGACGGGGAATCTACATACAAGACTTCAAACTGCATATTTACAAACTTGTTTCAAACAACTTACACAAACTTGAAAATATCTTCAAAATTGGTCTTTAACAGGTTCAAGCTTCTGTCCTAACCCTTCTTGAGACTTTCCAGAATAGTAATGTGACCACAAAATAAATAATATTGCATCTCTATAGATTCAAGTTTCACTGGATCACTGACCACCATAGCAAGTTGTGCTTCCTTCAATGCATTTAACATGGTTTCCATCTTTGGACCAATTAGGCCTCTAAGTTCACCAGCTCTTTCCATGACTTTGTCATTATCATGCTTCAGACTCTTTATCTTGTCAAGTAAGGATATAACTTGACCTTCTTGTTCTCCAACAAAAATAGTTAAAAGATCAAAGGCATCAGAAATAGCAGCTAACTATCTCTCATGATCCTTAATCTTCTTTTCATTGTCCTCAGTAAGTTTAGACAAATACAAACACGACTTATAGATTTTTCCACCTTCAGATAGTGAACTTTGAACATTCTTCACACATTTAGCTAACAGAGATTTATCATTATCTATCATTCCTTTCAACCCAATGAACCTTTTGTCATCAAATTCCTTCTGTACCTTGACCAAATCTGACTTCTTAAGTGACTCAAACTGAGTACTTACAAAATTAATAAGATTCTTCAACTCACCGAAGGAAGAACCAAATGGATCCTTAACATGAGTAGGCATGATCTTCTCCAAAATACCAGATGCAAGGCTCAATAACTCACTATCCTCAATGTGAGACTTCAAAATTTCTTCCCTAGCCTTATCCTGCACAAATGATGCAACTTTCATTTTCTAAATTGGGCACAAGGTAGACAAATGAATAGGACCTTCTCCCAACTGAAGATCAAATTCTTCATGTTGCTCTTCCAGAAATTTCTTCACTACCTCTGCAATGTCTCTTGCTTCCACAAGAACTTCTTTAACTTCATCCTTCTTTTTGTCAGCCACTATTTCCTCAACCACATATTTTTTCTTTTCTTTTGGGATTTCAACTTTTTCACTTGACCTCTCCTTTTCTTCAATCGACAAAGCTTTAGGAGCTATAGTCTCCATAGGTACTTCTGTATCATGCACATCATGAGGAATCTAGGTGTCCTCAACTATAACCTCTTTTGCTACCTCTTTAGTCTTGCCAATCATAAGCTTGTTTACTCTTGTTTTTCTCTTGAAGTCTCTTTTTGCTTCCTTTAGGATTGACTTCATTTCCTCAATAGACATTACCGGATATAGATTTTTAGAAATTCATCCGCTCGGCTACTCTTCTTCATTTTTGGCACTAACTCTCCTCATCTCCAAAATTTCATACAGTTCCTTAGGCAACTATGTCATTATCTCAACAAGAGTCATATTGAAATTGTTCAAATACTATATTGTGGCCTCCTCAAGAACTCTTTGACCAATAGTATCAAAAGTATCATACAGTTCACATAGGGGCTTAAGATTATCATCCTTAATTATTCCTCTCTTAATTTCTTCTACAGTCATACCTAGTTTGTCAGTTTTCACTTTCTTCTTTGCTTTCTCTTTTTCATCGGAGGGCTTGTCCTTAGTGAATTTTGTTCCTTGGGTGCCTGTATGCTTTATTTCTCTAACTTCGTCAGATTTTATCTCTTCATCTTTTAAAATAGTTGTATACACTCTTGTGCTCTTGTCCTTCTTCCTTTTACCAGATGCCTTAACTTGAGCTTTTATAAGGGTTGGCTTCTTTTCATGACCAAATAGGGGTGCAGAGCTCCTTGTTGGTCTAGTTCAGGTAGAGGATGCTGTCAGACTAGCAGATTCAATTCTACTAGGCTCTTTTTTAGCTTCAACTTGTTCTCTCTTCCTTTTGGCTTCTCTTATAACCTATTTAGATATACCCATGCTCGCTACAAAGACTTCCACTTCTTTCCTTACTCTTTGGACTATCATTGGTTTCTTCAACTTCTCATGTACTTGCATATATTTTTTTGCATAGGTTCCAAACCTCTCTTGAGATGTATCGAAAGGCTTACTAAACAAGTGTTGTGCATATAGCTCCAAGATACTCTCCTCAACTTCATAACCCATGGGAATAATCCAAACCGTTCTAGGTTATGTAGCTTCAATCAAGCATTGATCAATGTCAACCATAAAATAGATTGTATCCTTGTACTTCTCCACAATAGAAGTAGGAATTCTTTCCCTTGCTTGCATCTCATTCTGAAAGTTCTTGGAGTATCCCTAGATAGCAGTTTTCCTTGTCTTAATATCACCAATTCCATAAAAGATATCTCTAATATGAATAGATATAGGCTTATCACTTTGCCAATGCACTTTCCCAACTCCCAAAACTTCATTCATGAAATAAAAGAACAAACAAAACAATAGATTATCATATTTAAAGAAATTCTTCTTGTCTTTCTTGATTTTACCAAGATTTTCCATAAGTTGACTTCAAAGAAATTCACATAAATCATACTCTACATTCTCCTTCACCATCTGATATGCTACATATATGGTTGTACCAGACACAAAAATTTCTTGGCTGGAATGATATATTTTGTAACCAATGACCATCGAGGAAAATTTCACATCCACATCAATGACATTATCAATTGCCATCTCTCTTCTATCAAATGTTGAACCGGTTGCATCAGTGATTGTTTGATTCTTCACAGACTTCAAGATTGGCAATCCACCAGAGGAATTTAAACCTGTAACAATGCTTATAGCTTCTTTTGTAATCTTAAAAGGTCAACTCAACCACATAAATTCAACATGAACTCGACTTAAGATATATTGGACCCATTTGCTTTCATCAAACATGGGGAATATCACAATTTGTGTGAATTTATTCTCCTCTAGGGTTTTGAATTCGGGCTTGACACAAAACTCCTCACCAACAATGTGATTGGAATACAAATTCAACAACTACGAGCTACCAAATTCCTCAATACTAGCATGAATGTATGCCATAATGTCTTCAATATGCAAGATGTCATACGTAACAAACGAAAATGCACCTAAGGGCTTAGTCTCAATAGATTTGAAAGGATGCCACTTGAATTCCAGACGAGGTTTATCCTTGACTTCAACTACCAATGGAGTAGCCATTTTCACAAATTCACAGATTTACAAGTTTTCATGATAAATACCTTTTTGTCGAATTAGGGTTTGATCTTCGAATCGCCTTCACACTTGAATCCTCACCAAATTTCACCAAATTTCACTTCATCTGAGCTCTCCAAACTTCTTCTTCTCAAAATACAAAGTGACAAATGAAAGATAGAAATGACCTTTTATCATTCGTACACCTAACCTTTTCGATGCAATAAATGGTTTTTCACTAACTCATCTAGATACCCTGTTTCCATACACTATGAAAGATAAATCTTTTGTGGACCTTCAATTCTACATAAATACTCTTTTCAACTATTCAACAACATCTATAGATCATCAATGCAATCACTGCACTCATCCACATCCTGGTGTCAATTTCTGGCAGGGGATTTTGAAGGATTTTCTTGATAGCTCCCCCTAGGCTAGAGGCCTTAATCTAATTCCTAGAGGAATTATCAGAAGTTGATGGTGCTAGCTCATTTCTTGCAATAGAGGGACTCTTCTTTACCCATGTCTTCTTCATCTGCTTCCTAATTTGATCTGTAGTGACTTTCCATTTTCCTTTTTCACCCATCTGCATGTTTCTTCTTTAATTTACTAGACCTCTTCTACAAAATCTAGCAATATGACTAGTTGTGTTACAATTGTAGCACACCACATTTCTTTGTCCAGACTAGTTGTTCCATCGATTTTCTCTTGATCTACACTGGTTAGCAATTTGGACAAATCTATTGCATGTATAACATCTGACATCTTTATAAAAGTTGTTCATCATATTTCTACACTCATTTGACTTATGACCATACTTGTTACAATTAAAGCATTGACCGAAGAATGATGGACCACTTGAATTCATTCTACTTCTAGATTGAGTCACCATATGACCAAATTACCATTAAATCTTTGAGCATTAGATTGTCTTACTAGATACCTTCTTGGTTGATTCATTTGATTTCCTTGTCTAAATCTCCTTTGTCCAGATCCAAAACTTTCTCCTTTCTCATATCCAAGACCTCGCTTGTCACCATCAGTCCTCTAACTTTTAATCAGTTCATCAAGCTTGGATGAGCTAATCTTGAACTTCTCCTTGAATTCATTTGTTATAGCAAGTTCATCTCTAAGATCATCAATCTTCTTTCCAATCTCTTCTTCATTGTGTCTAGATAGTTCTAACTCAATTTCCAAATGAATGAATCCATTAGTAATTCAGTTGCATTCTTCAAATTTCTATTTCAAGGATTAAGCAAGCTTTTCTTGATTCTTCTTCTTGTCTTCAATCTCCTTGGTCATCCTCATCATAATAGATTTCATCTCATGCTTCAAAAATGCATTATCCCTGGCAAATTTTTCACATTCTTCTATCGTTTCCTTTAGGACTTGACTCAAATGTTCATCTACAATGCATTTATTATCTTCCTTCTTGATCTGATCATAGAGTTCCCTTCTCTTCTCTCTGGACTTATTTGTTTTTCTTTCAACGACTCAATGAATCTCTTATCATTCATGAGATTTGATTGTAATTTCTAGACTTCATATTTTGACTAATCAAGATCATCTAGGGCCAACATAAGTTGTTGTTGAAGACTGCTTGAATCCATTGAAACACTTTCCAAGATCTTCCCCAAGCTTTTAAACTCCCTTAGAGGAACTGAGCTCTGATACCAATTGTTGGAATCAAGCAACACTGAGAGGGGGGGTAAATTAGTGTTGTGCAATTTTTAACTTTATTTATCTAATCCTTAAAGTATTGAAAACATTCAACCAAAATAAAGATGCATGTGTAGGAAAATAACCACAACACCATAACACGAGGATTTTTTATATGGAAACCCTGTTAGGGGAAAAAGCACAGTGGAGGTCAATCCACAATATTGTTCTAATTATACTCAAAATGAAATATTACAAAATAGGAATGCACTTGCATTCAAACACACTGCCTAGAGCTCACTGCTCAAAAACTGAAAGGCTTACTGCCTTACAAAAGTTTGGAATACTTCCAAATATTTGAACTGAGCAAGTAGCATCTACAAATTCCTTATTACAGTTCTAGTTAGGCTCATCAATTGAATTCTAGACCTTCTAACTGATTCTTCTCTTCTTCTCTTTCCTATTTCAACTTGCAACAAAAATCCTTAATGCACAAGTAAAACTATGCATAATCATTCTATTGACCTTCTAACATTTGCAACATACATCATCTCACTACAAACACACATCAAATTGATATAATTGATCACTTATATATATCCGCTACTAAGGATTTAATCACTTGATGTCAGCCTCAACAAAATAATAAATATTTACAAACTATTGGCTCAAATCATACATAATATTCAATGCACATCCACAAGAGTTAGCCACAACATAGTGAGGACCCAAATCAAAATGTTTGAACACAAAAATAATTAAACAAAAACTCCTCAAGTATCTGCAACACACTATATTTACCAAGTCAGCCTTCATATACTGATGAACAAAAAATTAGTCAATCAGACCTTCTAACTTACACTTAAATCGATACAAGGCTCCAATATTTGCAGATAACTCTGATTAAGCATTGAACAATCCTCCCTGAGATCCACAACATAAAATAATAATAGAAAGTTTGCATATGAATCGAAGAACACAAATCTACTAGATGCTCTATTCTAGCTTAACAGATAAT